>CADDIJ020002829.1:0-43845 GCA_902809745.2 Tetradesmus lagerheimii
CGCTTACAGTGGCTGTATTCAAGTGCAATCTCAATCAGCCGGAGGTGCTGTTCCTGGGACATATTGTGTCTGCTGCCGGCGTTGCTGCAGACCCTGCTAAAGTGAATGCTTTGCAGAACTTCCCTATCCCAAAAGATGTCACGCACTTGCGTTCCTTCTTAGGCACTGCTAACTTCTTCAGGAAGTTTGTACGGCATTACGCAGAGATTCTGCTGCCGCTTACAGGCCTGCTGCGCAAGGACATACCGTTTGTTTGGACAGAAGACTGCCAAACATCCTTTGAGTGGCTCAAACACAAGCTTACTACTGCTCCTGTCTTGCTCCTGTCTTGGCTCTGCCAGAGTGGGACAGTGGCAAGCCCTTTCACATGATCTGTGATGCATCATACGATGGCGTGGGGGGAGTGCTGCTGCAGGATGGTAGGCCAATCGCTTTTGAATCGCGTAAGCTCATTCCTGCAGAGCGTAACTACTCTCCTACAGAACTGGAGATGCTAGCTATAGTATACTGCTGTCAAAAATGGCGTGTGTACATAGAGGGACGTGATGTACATGTACATACAGATCACAAACCCAACGTCACTTTTGACACAGTAAATATGGCTAATAGGCGGCACGCTAGATGGCTTGATGCGCTGCAGGGTCATCGCCTTGTCTGGAATTATGTCAAAGGCGCAACAAACCCTGCAGACTCAGTGTGCTTTGCCGGCTTGGTTACTGCCTTGCCGCTGCACTTTGTGGGTACAGCTGCTGCTGTTGCAACTCCACTGCAAACGCTTTCAGACTCGCTCTCTTTTGTTGAGCGTGTGCGAGCAGCATACAAACTGGACCCTTGGTTTACAGTTGAGAATACTGCTGCTCTGACTTACACTAATGGTCTGTACTTCAGGGGTGACACAATGGTGCTGCCTGCTGATGCAGATATGCAACGTGCCGCTATTGCAGAATGTCATGATACGCCTTACAGCGCTCACGCTGGTCGTACTAAGACACCGTTTAAGCTGCGACGTTACTTTTGGTGGCCTTTTGGTATGGTTGCTGCTGTGCGGCACTACGTCAGCACATGCGGTTCCTGCCAACGTAATAAAGCCTCCAACTTGCGGCCTGCAGGTCTGCTACAGCCTCTTCCTGTGCCTGCTGACACTTGGATGTCTGTAGGTATGGATCTGGTCACAGATCTGCCTGTAACATCGGACGGTTACGATTCTATCATTGTCTTTGTAGACAGGGTGTCTAAGATGGTGCATCTTGCACCTTGCCGCAAGACTACAACTGCAGAACAGTTTGCAGACATCTTCTTAGATACTGTAGTTAAACACCATGGTCTTCCTGACCAGCTGGTGTCTGATAGAGGTTCTATCTGGACAAGCAAATTCTGGCAGACTCTGCGAGGTGCCCTGGGTATCTCTGCTGCCATGTCTACTGCTTATCACCCACAGAGTGATGGTAACACAGAGCGTGTTAACCGCATCATGGAGGACATCCTTCGTCACTTTGTTGACCCTGCTCAATCTAATTGGGCTCGACTGCTGCCTCTTGTTGAATTTGCTATCAACGATTCATGGCAGGAGTCTGTTCAGGCCATTCCCTTTGTGCTGAATTATGGCAAGCGCCCTCATCTCCCCCTGGACAAGCTCTTGGGAGGGGAGGGACGCCTGGATGTTCCAGACTGTGTTACTGCAACTGAGCGTGCAGAATCCATTCTGTCTGCTGTCAAATCTGCTAAAGCTGCGCTGCATGCTGCTCAGCAGCGTCAAGCTATTGCTGCTAACAGGAGACGGCGTGATATGAACATCGCAGTTGGTGACTCAGTGTATCTAAGCACTGTGAACATTAAGCTGAAGTTTAAGGGATCTCCTAAGCTGCTGCCTAGGTGGATTGGCCCCTTCAAGGTGCTGGAGCAGATCAATCCAGTAGCCTACCGTGTAGAGCTGCCTGACAATCTCAAGATTCACAACGTGTTTCACATGTCGCTGCTCAAGCCAGTTACCCCTGGCACTTCTTTGACGGCTCCGCCGCCGCCCACCATGGTTGATGGTGAGCTCGAATATGAAGTAGAGCGCGTTGAGAGCCACAGGTTTGTGGGTCATGGTAAGCTACAGTTTCTTGTCAAGTGGCTTGGCTATGGTGTTGAGCATAACACTTGGGAGCCAGAAGCCAATTGTGCTAACTGCCCAGAGAAAGTCTCTGAATACTGGTCTGCAGTGCAGTCCCAGTCTGGCATGCGGTTAGTTTCTACTAACACAGCACAACGCAAGAAACAGCGCAAGAAGAAGCGCACGTCACATGCTGCTGCACTGCCTGCTGCTGCTGCTGTGGCTACTCGGTCTAAGCGTCGCCGCACATGATCCATTCAGGAGATGTGGTGCGTCTTAGCTTTAGTCTTTTGACTTAGCCATCATTGTCACATTCTTTTTGGAATGGTATGGCTTCACTGTCTAGTTCACCTTGCAGTTCTGCTGCTGCTTTGGTGATGACAGAGCTTCGCGTATGCTATAGTGTCCAATATTATCGAGTGATACGTTCAATTGAGTTTGGCTGGAATCCTTTGCGAAGGCTATGGCTGTATCTCGCCGATGGAGAAAAGCACGTGACGTGAAGTGCCCTCAACTGCACTACGCCGGACTCCACGCAACTCGGCTTGATGATTTGAGGGAAAACGCAATTTCTAACCCCTTTATTTGCGCGCCTGTAAGGCAGTTGGTTGTTAGTGTTGCTGCAGTGCAAACACTACTGGTCATCTGCTGTAAACAGTGACCATGTCCTGAGCGTTGCTCTTTTGCCAACTATGGCCTATGTCAGCGGCTTGACTTGAGGACAGTCAAAGATCCTGATAGGGGAGGCCTGTAACAGGAGCTGTTACGATTGATGTATTGGACATTCATGTGTTATTACTCTTGCGAGAGTGAGGTCAGTCAATGTGACATTGTACTGCCTTGTTAGAACTACGCGGGCCTTGCGACGTAGGCGGTCTACAACAGCTTACGCTGGGCCTCAGGCTTATCATTGAATAACACAAATACTTTCCATCGACGCTTCCATACGCGTCTATTACTCAGTGCTGCTATAGCAACACGCAGATTCCACCATCTGTGCAACACCGATGTAACAGGAGGCAGATAAATCTGCTGCTGATAACCATCCAACCTTCTTATGCTCTGCAAAAATGCATCATGACGGGGTTGAATGGCATCATGCGCAGACAGATGTTGTAGTTTTGTGGCTGTTGCCACAGTAAGTTCAGTCAGCTGCACTGTAATCATATGCTGGCCAACAGATAACTGCCATCCCAAGCCAGCACACATAGTACTGCGTGCAGCCGACATACTTTCATTGCTAATATCAACCAATGTAGAAATGGATTGTCCAGCTTGCAGAGCAGCTGTAAGCTTGTTCTTTGCTGCTGTAACCCATGCCGCCGGCAGCAAAGCCATCAAAGCTTGCATGTGCTGCAAAGCAACCTGCCGGTTAGTGTACGCTGCTCGATGTTCAAGCCAGGCAGCCCAAATTCCTACGTTGTATCGTGCGTGTTCCCCAAGAGGGGGCACCGGGGTGTGCGCACACATGTTGTAACTCATGCAAAAGCACAACAGCCTGGCCTAGGCATTGCAGCTTAGGCAAGTGTAGCAAATCAGTGGGTGCAGCACACTCCAAACCTACCACCACCTGCCTGGACTGCTCAAACCATTGCCACTGTTGTTGCACTACAAATAAAGGGTTGCCCCACAAAGGAGCTTCCCAACACAAAGAGTTAATATCGAGAGCGTTGGTGCCTACATGTTGCATGGGAGGCAGTGCCCTCAAACCCAGGGCCATTGCACGGAATGGCTGAGGGATAAGATTTGTATGCCCGGGCTCAGGCAGTAAATGCTCTTTCCCACACAATAGTAAGCCCCATGGGCTATGACTTGCTGCCCTAACTGCCCCGTTGACTTGGCTGGCCCAATGCTGCCACAATTCCTGACCAAGTGCTATCCATGGTATAGCAGGGTTGCCAGATAACAAGTCAGCCCCTTCAGACGCCCAACGAGATAAGAGGTGATGGTGTAATGGTAACAATCCAAAGCCGCCATCTCTGGGGTGTGCTGCCATACAAGCACTAGGCACCCCAGGTGGCCGCTGTAAGTTGCCTTTTGGGCCCAAACCTGCATCGATCAAAGCTGAGGACCATTTTCTCAGCTGATCAGACTCAGAATGCGGTAATTCACATGCAAATTGGGCTCCATAAAGTATGGTTGACAGAGCATAAGCATTGATAGCAAAGGCACGGCCAAAAGCAGACAAGCATGGAATGTTACTTATACTTTGCATTCTCTCCTTGACTTTTCCCATGCGTCTGTCCCAATCCACCTTGCTTCTGCCATGCCCATCTATAAATACACCCAACGTTTTAGCTCTGTCAACTATTTGCAAGCCTGAATGCTGTACAGCTGCATGAGTGTGTGCAACAAGAGGCTGGCGGCCAATGAGCAACAGTTTAGTTTTATCAAGGTTTAATCGTTGCCCAGAGGCATTAGCAAACACATTCATGCATTCGATGAAGCCAGGTATGTTAGATAGTGAGGGCACAAAGGGTTCAGCATCGTCTGCGTACTGAGCAGCTATAATATTACAGCCCAGCACTGTCACTCCAACACCCCGCTGCTTCAAAAAACACCATAATGCCTGTCCAATAAATAAATATAGCAAGGGGGGGTCCTTGCAAGTTTTTTTTTTTTAGAATTGATGAGGTTACATTGGTCTGCTCAGGCGCCTACGGCGCAAACGAAGACCTGGTAAACAGGATTTCAGAGGCTCAAAAACAGTATGCTGCTGCCTGTACAAGCAACGCCCAACCTCTAAAGGCAGCCGGTTCTGGCAGTAGCATTCAACTAGTGTTGATAACTGCAGAGCCATATACAGATAGAAAGCATGTATGGTCATGACACACAGGATATCGGCTGCAGCTGCAGCATGTTATCTGATATTGAAGGTCAGTCAACGCCGTACGACACGCATGCCATTTCCTGAAATCCTTGCAAGTTGAGGACTTTAGCGAGTTCGGCAAGGGCAAAAAAAGCGCAGGGCAGGGAATCGAAGGGGGTACCACCTATAGGGAGCTCTCGCCAAGGGCCGGCCAGGAAATCGCGCTAACGATTGGGGCCATGTCAAGCCTTGAATGCCACTGCATTGGCAGTCTAAATACATTAAAAATGCGTTGAGCATGTTGGAGCCTGTATCGGGTACCACATATAGAGCACCTCGTGCAAAGTTTGGGGCTCCCGGCCCGGGAATTGCGCTCCCGATTGGGGCCATTTCAAGCCTTGAATGCCACCTCATTGGCATTCTAAATACGTTAAAAATGCGTTGAGCATGTTGGAGCCTGTATCGGATGTCTTGTCTGTGAGGGGCTGTAAAGTAACACTCAGGCGGCTGCGCCCATATCGTCCAATCAAATAGTACATCACAAGGACCCTCACTCACTGTGTATTGAATACAATATCTCGATTGTACTTGCTGTTCTTCGTCAGTGCAATGTTCGTTTTCACAATTCGGGCATGCCCAAACCACATTTCCTCATCGCACGATATTTCAAACGAGAATCAAACAACAGAGTAAGCTGCAACTTGTGTGACTATGGCCTGTCTTCAAGGCTACAGTATTGTGCTAGGCACGTCTTCGACAAGTGTAACAAAGCTGCTGCAGAACATAAGCAGGCCGTTTTAGACCTCCTGCGGCAAACAGACGACTTAGATGTACTGGACCCAGAACGAATCGCAGCAGCAGCAGCAACAGCTGCTTCGTCAGCAGCTGCAGCATGGGGCTCGGCTGCCAGCAGTCGATGACTGTGTATGCTGTGAGGTTTGTTGCTCACCCCAGCAAGAGGCACAGATGCTGCTATGTGATATCTGCAATGCAGGCTACCATACCTTCTGCCTACAGCCAACACTCACCAGCATCCCTGAGGGCTGCTGGGTGTGCCCTGTCTGTGAACAGGCAGGATTGTCTGTGGCTGATGCAGCACAAAGACAGCATCAGCCACTGCAGCAGCAGCGGCAGCGTCGTCAGCAGCAGCAGCAGCAGCAGCAGCAGCAACGGCAGCATGCTGGGGCTAGCACTGGCTTTTCATCTTGCCGTGGGCACAGCAATGATACCCACCGCAAACAGAGTTTGCAATGGGACAGTAGGATTATATCCTGAAGGGTTGCCTTCGCTGTAGTCAAAGTTAAATATTGGACGACTGAAACCAAGTTGCCAGCAGCACCAAGCAGGCACTAGTTACCACATACTCGATCAGGCAACAACCCTGCCACTGCACAACGACCAACAACAACGATGACACAACAACAACGCAACAATACAAATCCCTCAACTTGCTGACGCACTAGTTGGCTGCTGTGCGCATGAACTCACAACTTATAGGCAGCGTTGGTGTCACACAACAGTTGGTGCAGTCAGTGAAGGTGATTATCTGTCGTATGCGGTGGCATGCTTTAATGGGTTCGAATCACCTATAGAGAGGTTTTCACATGGTGTACGGCACTGTGCCATTCTTTTGTCATTCGTTTGTCGCCGTGTGCGGCTCTCGCCCCACATGTGCCCCAACCAAAGTGTACAGTCTGTGCTGCAGCTGGTGTGGCCATGGTTGGGGCGTGCATGTCAGCGCTACTAGCAGGTGACCCCCTCATGATCAGCGCTGTTGCTGGTTCCGCCACTGCTCTGACAGAAGAGTGTAGCCAGCCGAAAGATGCGGTGCAAATGATAGCTATAGTTGCCAACTGCACGGTGCACACGTTGCTGTAGCATGCGATCTTGCTGCGGACAAGGCGTCAGACCTGCTGGCTGTGGTGGCCTGGCAGGCCTGACACGTTTGACCAAGGTTGTGTTTTGGGAGTTGGCATCGAACTTTTAGCGACTGTGCGTAGCACCTTGCACCAATAGTTTCCATCAGCTTGGGACTTGTGCGGAGCGATGGCTAGCAGACCGTACCCATGCTCGCAGTTCGAATTGTGATGGCCGTCCTGCAGACGAGCAGGCCAAGACGAGCGGCCTGATGCTGTTGTGTACTTTGTAACCTTAAGTCGTATACGTGAAAAACCCTGCCCTTGTTGCGAGATGAAGAACAACAGGGACAAGCAGCAGCAGGTAGGGGCCCTGCTGTACTGCTGCTCATTAATGAGCAGCAATATTGCTGCTTGGGCATCATCATCGTCTTGAACTGCTGCATACATGCAATGACGTCAGCAATTTGAAAGGCAGATTCGATCAGCTTGACTCCAGTTCACTCTGCAGGCAGCTGCTGACCCTCCTTTCTGGAACGCAAAGCTGCATGGTGCGTGCTTGCCACTGGCATGTCAGGTCATGATGCAGAGCCTGAGCTACAGACCAGCATGCAGACCATAGTGTGCTGCTAAAAGCAGTGCAAAGAGCTGAGAACAATGGATCAACCACATGCGAACATGACCTAAGCACCTGGCAACACAGGAGCGGCCCTGCTACTGAAGCTGCAGACTAAAACAGCAAACCGCATGTGTTGCTTGTACAGGGGAAGCATATGGCAACTTCAGGCAGCCGCCCTCGCCAAGGCAGCAGCAGGCCGCGAGGGTGGAGATCCGTCCTGGCGTGCTGCAGACAGTGCAGCAATGCTTGCTGCAGAAGCAGAAGCAGCTTGCAGGAGCTGCAGATGCACAGCGGCAGCGTCCTGCAAGCGCGGCCCGCATCGGCAGCAGTCGACAGCATGCCAGCGTTATCCAACAGCAGCCAAGCGGGCAGCAGCAACGTCAGCGGGGTTCACAGCAGCAAGTCGTAAGTACACCAGCAGCAGCTGTCGGCCCAGGCAGACCATTATCAGCACCTGCAGGGGCTTCGCCTGCTGCTTTTACTGCCCAGCAGCAGATACAGCAGAGACAGCAGCAGCGGCAGCCAAAAGCTTATGAGCAGCAAACCCTAGCGCTAAACCCGGAGCTTGCAGGACTTGAGGAGCGCATGAGGCAGCAGCTGCATGTTCGCGCAACAGTACACATGCCAGAGCGGGTGGTGCTGCTGCAGGCGTTTGCACAGGTGTGAGGCAGACAGTATGATGATGTCACCATTTCTCCTTGCAGGACAGCTGCTTTTCAGCAGCAGCGACTTTGTCATGAGCGGCTTGAATGACTTCAACAGACAATTGCAGCGGGCGCATGACTGAGTAACAGCTGCTTTATGTGAAACACAGCAGTGCTGTGGTGCCACACATATCTCTGGAGGTAGAGCAAGCAATGCAGCAGCAGAATGCTTGCCAAACCAACTCCGGCATGCTGCATGCGTTTCTTGATTTGGTCAAGGCTGGCAGCCATACTCTTCGCCCAACTCCACCTGCCTTGCAGTTTGCCATGCAAACCTCTGCATATGGATTGTACTGTCGCAGGCGCTGGGCAGGTCAGGACACAGTGATGTTGCCGTCACAGACAAGGTTGATGTGGCAAGCTTTGTACAGGCCTGGGCGATGCTGGGACTGCCAGTTAGCAGCAGCCACGCTGCAGGGCTGTTCAACAAGTACGGTCAAGACGTACGTGGCAGGCTGCCAGTGATGGTGAGCAGTGGTGTGCCACACAGTGAGCAGAAGTGCTTCATGGTCTAGAGCAGGGGAGGTGCAGCAGATATTGTGCTGCTGCCCAAGCTGTGCTGCTCAAGCTGTGCTGCTCAATATTGAGCATCAATGCGATTGACCGCATGTGCTGCTGCAGGTGTTTGTGGAGTGGCTTGTGGTGGGTGGCCCCCGGCAGCTGATGCTGATGGAGGGGCAGGTGCAGCAGCACATGTTGTACAAATGCAACTGATTGAACGTGCTGCTGCAGGTGTTTGTGGAGTCGCTTGTGGTGGGTGGCCCCCACAATGCAGCTGATGCTGATGTAGGGGGAGGTGCAGCAGCACATGTTGTACTGCTGCTCAAACTGTGCTGCTCAATGCAACCGCATGTGCGGCTGCAGGTGTTTGTGGAGTTGCTTGTGGCAGGCGGCCCCTGCAGCTGATGCTATCAACATACAATGTGCAGCAGCACATGCTGTACTGCCGCTCAAGCTTTGCTGCTCAATGTGAATGTGCTCCTTCAGGTGTTTAGTGGAGTCGCTTGTGGTGGGTGGCCCGCGGCAGCTGATGCTGATGGAGGGAGAGGTGCAGCAGCACATGTTGTACTTCCAGTCCAGCTGTGCTGTTCAATGCAACCAAATGTATTGCTGCAGGTGTTTGTGGAGTCACTGGTGGTGGGTGGCCCGCGGCAGCTGATGTTGATGGAGGGGGCGTGCAGCAGCACATGTTGTACTGCTGCTCAAGTTGTCCTTACAAACGCAGCCGATTGTACTGCCGCAGGTGTTTGTGGAGTCGCTTGTGGTGGGTGGCCCGCGGCAGCTTATGCTGATGGAGGGAGAGGTGCAGCGCGGGCCCTACAAGGCGGGGCAGCCTGCAGCACACATAGGCAAGATTCTCTACCCGCAGTGCAGGAAGACAGGAGTCTGGTGCGTATGACGAGGCTATGATGGCAGGTGCTGGGTGGCTGTCGCATGTGGTGATGCTGCCTTGACAATGACTATCATGTACTTAAGAGTTGCCTTGGCAGGCAGCTGCACTGATACGATCAAGAAGATGTGTGAACCTCCTACCGAGATGCCTGTACACAGCAACAACTCACCACACGTACACACACCTTGGTTTCCAGGAGTCTGGGCAAGCTTGCTGTGCTGCAACACACGCTGCACAGTTGATGAACATGGGCTGCCGCCAGTGTGCTTTGAACGTCTGCAGCTAGTTTGCAATGCTGAAATGGCATGTTACTCTTGCCATACAGGCTGTTCAGAATTGGTAAGGGTTGGTTGTGTCTGCTTTACCTTGTTCGTCTGCAATTCTTTGCGATTGGGTGCTTCTCTTGCCCCGCAGGCCGCCCAGCGACTGGGACCCCGCGCTGGCTGTGCATCCCTGCAGTTATATATACATTTGCAACGTATGTTTCTCTTGCCACGCACGCCGCCCAGCGACTGGGACCCCGTGCTGGCTGTATCTTATATCTATCTCTTACGGTTCTCTTATGTTTTCAATGTGTCCTCTGTCCTGCCCCGCAGGCCGCCCAGCGACTGGGATCCTGCGCTGGCAGTGCGCAGTGGCCGGCTGCCTGAGGAGGCACTGCAGCTGGAGTGGGTCTACGGCTACGACGTGTGAGTGGCGTTGTTGTAGCTGCTTTTCTGCGTCTCGTGGCAGAAACAGCTGGCAGTCACAGTGTGACTGAGCTCGTAGGCAGCGCTTTGCAGCTCCTTGACTACGTCTTGCGGCAGACACAGCTGTGAATGAGATAGCTAGGTGGCAGCTGAGTACTGTAGTGGGCGTTCGGGTGGGGCCAGCAACAGGCATCCTGTGACTTTGATAGCCCTGTACAGGTACGCGCGTGTACATGTGCAACGCGCGTTGACGGCGCTCATGTCCGGACACGTGTTGATAGAGTTTTAATGTACCACCTGTGAGCCCCTTGCATGTAGTTTCATGCGGAACTACTGCATACTTACTTCAGACCGTGGCATGCCAATACCTACTGCATGCCGTCTTGTTTTGCCGCATTTCTGCAGGCACCGTGCAACCAGCAGCAACATCTGGGTGAACTGCGAAGGGCACATTGTGATGTATGCTGCAGCGGTGTGTGTGGTGTATGATGCAGCAGCCCACTCTCAGAAGTTCTTCAGGTTGGCAACCCCACGTATGCCGAGCAGCTAGCACATGTTGGTATGTGAGCAGCCTGCTCATCACTCAGAGCAGCGTACGCACTTACAGCGCTTACACCTCATCCCGCATGGCACACGCACAACACCCACAAACAGCACATGCTGCAATGCATCAAGGTCCTGTGCTTGCAGCCTGGTTTCATCCCGAGATGCAGCTGCTGCCGCAGAACAACATACATACTGTGTGTGACGCGTGATCTGCGTTGCACTGCGTTTGCTGCAGGGCTCACGATGATGACATCTGCTGCCTGGCCCTGGCTCCTGACAAGCGCATTGCTGCCAGTGGGCAGCTGGGCAAATACCCGACAGTGCTGGTGAGCTGAGTGTGTGCCACTGGTGGAGTTCTGCTTGCCCTAGTGTTTGATTCAAATGTTCCTGCACAACACAGCACATCACAACACAGCACAGCACAGGATGTATGTGGTATGAGCTGCTCAATTTGTTGATGATGACATTTGCTGCCTGGCGCTGGCGCCTGACAAGCGCATTGCAGCCAGTGGGCAGCTGGGCAAAGACCCGACAGTGCTGGTGAGCTGAGCGTGCTGGTAGTGGAGTTCTTCTCACCCTAGTGTGCCACTGAAGTGTTCGTGCACAACGCAGCACAGCACAGAACAGAACAGGATGTGTGGTATGAGCTGCTTGAACTGTTCAATTCCTTGTCTCCATGATGATAATGCTAGCTGAGACTTTCCTATATTGAGCAGCGCATCAGAGATGACAATTGCAAATCAAGCAAGCAACCATCAGTGCTAGTAGGCTGATCATGCAGACACCTCGCAGGCATCACCCGCACAGCCCGGCCTAGTGCTGCTATCTGCTGGAATTGCGTGACTTGGTAACCTTACACATGTGTACATGCATCATGGGCTGAGTCAGCAACACGCAGTGTGGCGCTGTGGCTGCTGCATGCTGCAGGTGTGGGACTATCGGCTTGCTGGCTTTGCTGGGGTCGGGTTTCAGCTCTCAACATGTATGATATTGTATTGTATTGGCCGCTGCGTGCTGCAGGTGTGGGACTCTGTGAGCTGTGTGCAGCTGGCACGCTTGGCACATGGGTGAGCAGCACCGCAGGCGCTGCTTTCTTAATATGCATTCCTGAAACATAATCGCTGGCAATAGAAGAGAGGAGATCCTTGTGTACAACGTGCGTGCTGCAACGAGGCAGCTGCAATGTGTGCATGCGCTAGTCATTGCACCCATCCAGCAAAACCGCATTGCCCAAGCTGCTGATCAGCTACAGCGCAGTCTGTCACAGCAGCAGTGACGCACGAGTGTGACATTGTCTGGAGATCATTGCTGCTGCTCATCCTTTTATTTTTCAACTCCAGCCAAGCATCAATCAACTCCACTGCTGCTGCTGCTGCTGCTGCTGCTGCTCCTGCTGCAGGTACGGCTACCGTGGCATCCAAGCGCTGTGCTTCTCCAGCAGCGGCAGCAAGCTGGCCAGCATCGCCACCGACAACTCACACAGCTTATTTGTGTGGCACTGGCCCAAGGGGATGAAGCTGATGGAGCGCAAGACGCAGCCGGGGGCACCCCCTGCTGTGTATGGCGTGGTGTGGAGCCGCTTTGAGCCCGACAGGTGCGCATCACAGAAACAGCAGGTGTTCAAATCTGTTCACGCTTGGTGCTTGCAGCAACAGCAGGTGTTCAGATATGTCTTCACACTTGGTGCTTGAGCAACAATCTGCATGCAACGTGGAGTTGTGCCACCTCATCTGCAGCCATCATTCGCTTGTTTGCTTGCGGCCTCAGGTAACTGGTGCTGGCTGCGCACATCCATGCAGGCTTGTTACATTTGGTCAGAACCACACCAGGTTCTGGCGGCTGGATCGCACCAGCAGCAGCAGCAGCAGTGCGCCATGCGAGCTGAGTGCTAGCTCTGATGCTGGCGTGTTTGGCAAGGGCGGCACACACAGCGTGCTCAGCGCAGCCTTCTTGCCGAGTGGTGTGGTGCTCACAGGTGCGGGGTACTGACATGAAGCAATCTTGAAAGCATTTTTGCCGTATGACTGGCTTGTTGGATCTTTGTCTGTATAGCAACAACACGACCAGCGTGCTCAGCGCAGCCTTCTTGCCAAGTGGGGTGGTGCTCACAGGTGCGGGGGACTGACAGGGAGCTATATGGAAAGCAATTTTGTCGTATGACTGGCTACATGTAGCTGTACAGCTACTGTTGGAGTACAGTTCTATTGTTGATTGTTTGTCTGTATAGTGGCGACATGACCACCGTGCTCAGCGCAGCCTTCACGCGTGCGGGGTGGTGCTCACAGGTGCGGTGGAGTAACAGGAGCAATTTGAAAAGCAATTCTGCCGTGTGACTGGCTACAGCTACTGTTGGAGTGCAGTTCTGTTGTTTTCATGTATGTATATTGGCAACACAACCAGCGTGCTCAGCGCAGCATTCTTGCCGAGTGGGGTGGTGCTCACAGGTGCGATGGCGCGACAGGGAGCAGTTTTGTTGTATGACCGGCTACAGCTTCTCTTGAGGTACATTTCTGTTGTTGCTTTTTTGGCAAGGGCGGCACACACAGCGTGCTCAGCGCAGCCTTCTTGCCAAGCGGGGTGGTGCTCACAGGTGCGCACAGGTGTGCATGCGGTGGGGTGGCAGAGAGCACTTTGGAAAGCAATCTTGCCGTATGACCGGCTACAGCTACTGTTGGAGTACAGGTCTGTTGTTATTTTTTGTCTGTATATTGGCAGCATGACCAGCGTGCTCAGTGCAGCCTTCTTGCCGAGTGGGGTTGTGCTCACAGGTGCGGGGGACTGACAGAGAGCAGTTTGGAAATCACTTTTGCCGTATGGCTGGCTACAGCTACTGTTGGAGTACATCTGTTGTTGATTCTTTGTCTGTATAGTGGCAACATGACCAGCGTGCTCAGTGCAGCCTTCTTGCCGAGTGGGGTGCTGCTCACAGATGCGGTGAATGAATGAGTGAACGACCTACGCGTGGAAGGTGTGGGGGTGTGCCAATGAGAAGGTGGCGTGACAAGGAGCAGCACCAGCAGCTCAAGGGGGCAGTGTGGTAGGAACCGCATAGATGTTAGGTGTATACCTGGCACAAAGCTGCTTGCTTTTGCAGTGTGTGTGGACACCAAAGGAACACAGGCAGCGGAGCAGCTGCAGTTTTGCTTGTACTCCGGTGTGTTTGATAAGGGCGGCAGCCGGGCTGTTGAGCGATGTAATGTGATCTGTGCTGGACACACATGAATACACAATGCAGGGATGTGTGTCATTCATCACCTTCATGTGGTGCATAATGCCTGTCTCAACACCCAAAGCCACGCATCACACCAGTGCACAATACACCACCCACGATGCTTCCACAGGCGCCCCGGATGGCTCCATCTGCAGCTGGCGCGGCTGCCGCTGCGTTGCCGTCCACGCGGCACATGCCAAGGGCGTGCTGCAGCACAGGCCTGATGGAATGCAGAGCTATGGAGGCATTGCTGCACTGGTGCTGCTGGATGACAACAAAGCGCTGCTCAGCGGAGGAGCAGACGGGTGAGCAGTTGTGTTATTTTGTCACAACAAAGTGCGGCGCTTGCCAGGGCTAGTGTTTGCATCATGTCAAAGGTGCGCTGGTGCTGCTGGAAGACAACACGACGCTGCTCAACGGAGGGGCAGATGGGTGAGTGAACAACTTTCTAGTTGTGGGTGAGCGTATCCAAGGCTCAACACGGACCAATGGAAGTGTGTGATGGGTGAGCGAACAAACTATGTGCAACAAGATGCTGCTCAGCGGAGGAGCAGATGGGTGAGTGAAGTTGTCAGAACAAACTGTGGCTTGCATTTGCCAGGGCCTAGCATTTGCAATGACTCAAAGGGTCAACATGAACCAATGAAGTGGGGCCATATTTGCTTTTGCCTGCTCCATGCGCATTTTGTAGTCCAATGTGTCGGGAGGACGCTTGGGGCAAGTGCCTGCAGCAGCTGCCAATATTCGCGTCAATGTGTTGCATCGAGCGCTCATATCCTTTTGTCACGTGTTGACTCTGTGCTCATTTGGGGTGGCTCATACCATCTGAGATGGTGACTGGACCCACATGTAACTACTCTCTCTCAATATTCGCTCACCCTGACAACACCCCAGTTCCGCATGTGTGTTGCAGGCACGTATTGAAGTGGGATGTGTCGGGTGGTGACCTTGGGCAGTGCCTGCAGCAGCTGCCTATCTTTGCACCTTCAACAGACCCCAACTTCCATGATGCCGCATGTGTGTCGCAGGCACGTCTTGAAGTGGGATATTTCGGGTGGAGGCTTGGGCAATGCCTGCAGCATCTGCCCATCTTTGCACCTTCAACATACCCACCCTTTCAGATACCCCAACTTGCATGATGCCGCGTGTGTGTTGCAGGCACGTGTTGAAGTGGGATGTGTCGGGTGGTGACCTTGGGCAATGCCTGCAGCATCTGCCCATCTTTGCACCTTCAACAGACCCCAACTTTCATGATGCCGCATGTGTGTTGCAGGCACGTATTGAAGTGGGATGTGTCGGGTGGTGACCTTGGGCAGTGCCTGCAGCATCTGCCCATCTTTGCACCTTCAACAGACCCCAACTTCCATGATGCCGCATGTGTGTCGCAGGCACGTCTTGAAGTGGGATATTTCAGGTGGAGGCTTGGGCAATGCCTGCAGCATCTGCCCATCTTTGCACCTTCAACATACCCACCCTTACAGATACCCCAACTTGCATGATGCCGCATGTGTGTTGCAGGCACGTGTTGAAGTGGGATGTGTCGGGTGGCGACCTTGGGCAGTGCCTGCAGCGCCTGCCGCTGCTCACACCAGACGCAGCACAACAGGCAGCAGCAGCGCAGCGCTCACCTGCGCTGCTGGGTGCTGGGCCAGAGCCAACTGCACGGCTGCCGCCAGCCATACGCAGCTTGAATGCTATGCGTGGCAGCGCAGGGGTGTTTGTGGCAGGTGAGTGACCAATGATGCGATTGTGTCTGCGGTTGTGCCGTCCGCCAACTGCATGCGGTGCTATGCGATGTTGAGTGGTAGCGTGCGCGTGTTTGTGGTAGGGCTGATTGCACATGCACTTTCTGTTCTGCAGACCAGCTTCTGCCTGTATGGAGAGCGTACCTGGCAAAAATGCTGCTCGTGACGTTTGGGATGAGGTGGCGACCCGCATATTCTTTTGCATCAACAGCTGATAGCTCATTCACGGCTTGTACCTGCCGCTTGGTCTGTCAACTGCAACTGCAGGCACTTCTGCTGGCGACATATGGGGGGTGGATGGTGACCCACGCATCCTGCTGCATCAATAGCTGATAGCACGGTCACTGTGTGCGCCCTGCTGCCTGGTGTGTGGACTGCAACTGCAAGCACTGCTGCTGGCGACATATGGGGGGTGGATGGTGACCTACGCATCCTGTTGCATCAAAAGCTGATAGCCCGCTCACTGCTTGTTCCTGCTGTATGGCTCTGTGCATTGCAACTGCAGGCACTGCTGCTGGTGACATATGGGGGGTGGATGGTGACCTACGCATCCTGCTGCATCAATAGCTGATAGCCCGCTCACTGCTTGTTCCTGCTGTATGGCTCTGTGCATTGCAACTGCAGGCACTGCTGCTGGTGACATATTGCAGGTGATGGTGACAGCTAGTAGTAACAGCAAACACACCCGCCAACATCCTATTTGTTTGAGTTACTGTGCTTGTTATGCTGTGTGTCCTCCCTGGCACTGCTGCTGGCGACATATGGGAGGTGGATGGTGACTCGTGCATCCCGCTGCATCAACAGCTGATAGCCCCTTCAGGGCTTGTACCTGCTGCCTGGTCTGTGCATTTGCAACTGCAGGCACTGCTGCTGGTGACGTATGGGAGGTGGATGGTGACAGCTAGTAGTACCAGCAAAGACACCCGCGAACATCCCGTCTGTTTCACTTACTGTCCTTGTTATGCTGTGTGTCCTCCCTGGCAGGCACTGCTGCTGGCGACATATGGGAGGTGGATGGTGACTCGTGCATCCCGCTGCATCAACAGCTGATAGCCCGTTCACTGCATGGCACTTGCTGCCTGGTCTGTGCATTGCAAATGCAGGCACTGCTGCTGGCGACATATGGGGGCTGGATGGAGACCCGCGCACCCTGCTGCATCAACAGCTGATAGCCCGCTCACTGCTTGTTCCTGCTGCCTGGTCTGTGATTAGGTGTGCAACTCCCCCCCTATGAGCCTCCCGTTGGCTCTTGACTGGGGTTCCCACTCTTGTTTGAGTGGAGCATGTAATGTAATGTTGTGCATTGCAACTGCAGGCACTGCTGCTGGCGACATTTGGGAGGTGGATGGTGACCCACGCATCCTGCTTCGCGGCCAGCCTGGCCAGCCCAGCTGCTGTGCCACCAACCCGCGCTACCCGCACGTGTTTGCAAGCGTGGCATCAGGCGGCAAGGTGGCTGTATGGAACGCAGCCACACACACGGTGAGAGCAAGTGCCTCCATGGCAATGCAGTCGCGCATGGTATGCAAGGCAGTAAGCCGCATGTTAATGCATCGCGCGCGTTGGTCCTGCAACTGTTGCAGCAGCCATGGCAGGGGGTGGGCCGACGTGTTTAAAGCCTTTCGTATGTGACAGACGGTCTGTCAGGCCTGTTAGACAGTCCATAGCTGCAGCTCTTCATAGTTCCATTATCCAAGAGTACACAAGGCACTGAACTGCTGCTGCTGCTGCTGAATTCCTGCGCTGGCTGCAGCCGCTGCGCATCTTCCCTGTTGGGCAGGGCATGACTCCGCTGGCTGCTGCCTTCAGCCCTGACGGCAAGCAGCTGGCTGTTGGAACAGACGGCGGGGGGCTGAAAGGCTTTGAGTTCCACCGTGACATGCGACAGGTGGGTGCCTTTCTGCTTCTGAAATTTTGCACGCAGTTATGAACGTGTTTTTGTACAGTGCATGGGCTACAGGGTTCACTTAATCATGCAATGTATGGGATGCTTTTGGTGTCACTGTGGGGGTTCCACTCATCCAGCAGCTGGCTATGGGGCTGAGCTGCTTTCAGCCCTGACGGCAAGCAGCTGGCTGTGGGCATGGACAGCGGGGGACTGAAAGGCTTCGAGTTCCATCCAGACATGCGATAGGTGGGTGCCTCTCTGCTTCTGAAATAGTGCAGGCAGCTATGAGCAGGGTTTTGCACAGTGCATCGGCTGCAGGGCGGTGGGCTTCAGTCTAGCATGCAATGTATGGGGTGCTGTTGGTGTGACTGTTGGCATGGGCGGCGGGGGGCCGACAGGCTTCGAGTTCCATCCAGACATGCGACAGGTGCGTGCCTGTGCTTTTGTTGTGTAGAGCTGTGAACGTGGTTTTGCACAGTGCATGGGCTACAGGGGTGTGTGGAGTGAGTTGAAACGCTGTCTTGAGCAGCACTGAAACTATACTTATATTTTGTGCTGCACTTGGGACAACAGCAGTAGCCACCCCTGACTGGCTTGGTGTTGGCATGGCGTCGCGCCTGCTGCTTTCACGTGTTCTCTGGCTTTCACCCTTGCGTCACCTTCTACGCACTGCGTGTGTGACAGACATGTGACAACAGCAGTACAGGCCCCTGGCGGGCTTGGTGTTGGCATAGCGTAACATCAGCCGCTTTCACCTGCTGCTTGGTGGTGCGCACATAGTCTGCATTTGTCCTGATGTTGCAGCATGCATGCTCTGTTGCTCATAACCCCTGCGTCATCTTCTACGCACTGCATGTGTGACACAACTGTGACAAAGCAGTAGAGCCCCCTAGCGGGCTTGGTGTTGGCATAGCGTAACATCAGCCGCTTTCACCTGCTGCTTGGTGGTGCGCACATATTCTGCATGTGTCCTGATGTTGCAGCATGCATGCTGTGTTGCTAGTCACCCTTGCGTCACCTTCTGCGCACTGCATTTGTGACAAAACTGTGACAACAGCAGTAGAGGCGCCTGGCGGGCTTGGTGTTGGCATAGCGTAACATCAGCCGCTTTCACCTGCTGCTTGGTGGTGCGCACATAGTCTGCATGTGTCCTGATGTGGCAGCATGCATGCTGTGTTGCTAGTCACCCTTGCATCACCTTCTGCGCACTGCATTTGTGACAAAAGTGTGACAACAGCAGTAGAGGCGCCTGGCGGGCTTGGTGTTGGCAAAGCGTTACATTTGCCGCTTTCACCTGCTGTTGGTGGTGTATGCATAGTCTGCATGCGTCCTGATGTTGCAGCATGCATGCTGTGTTGCTCGTCACCCTTGTGTCACCTTCTACGCACTGCGTGTGCGGCAACATCAGCAGAGGCCCCTGGCGGGCTGTGTGTTGGCATAGCCTCACATCTGCCGCTTTCACCTGCTGTTTGGTGGTGAACACATAGTCAGTATGCGTCGTGATGTTGCAATATGCATGCTCTGTTGCTCGTCACTCTTGCGTAACCTTCTACGCATTGTGCGTGTGACAAAACTGTGACAACAACAGCAGAGCCCCTTGGCGGGCTTGGTGTTGTCAAAGCATTACATTTGCCGCTTTCACCTGCTGTTTTGTGGTGTACGCATAGTCTGTATGCGTCTTGATGTTGCAGCATGCATGGCATGGCAGCAGGCGGGGTCCTGATCATTGCAAATATGCCTGACGCTGGCACTCATACCAACCAAATCACCACACCGTTGATGTATGGTCGTCTGCTTGATGTGCAGGTGCGGGGGCACCAGGGTTTTGCCAGTGCAGCTGATATTCTTTTTGCTTCTTGTCAAAGACACTGAACAGTTCACCACACCGGTGTTGTTTGGTGCTCCCTTCACTCCACAGGTGTGGTGACACCAGGGCTTCACTACTGCAGTAGACGTGCTGCGCTACAGCAATGGAGTTGCAATTCGCCACACCGCTGGTGTATGGTCGTCCGCTTGACGTGCAGGTGTGGTGGCACCACGGCTTCACTGCTGCAGTAGACGTGCTGCGCTACAGCCCTGACGGCCGCCGCTCGGCAGCAGGCTTGCGTCGCGGAACTAACGTGTTGACTGGTATTCTTGTGCAATTAAATTATTATGAGATCCGTAGCCAACTCACCACACTGTTGACGTGCAGGTGTGGTGGCACCACGGCTTCACTGCTGCAGTAGACGTGCTGCGCTACAGCCCTGATGGCCGCCGCCTGGCAGCAGCAGGCCACGACAAAGTGGTGGAGGTATATGACATCACGCCAAGCGGCCTGCGCAGGTGATCAAGCTGCCTATTTTCAACTTGATAGCGGCTGCATGGTGTTTGTTGCTGCATGTCCTTCATATGAGGCCTTAGCAGGCACAGCATAAGCCGTGGACCCATGCTATGGCGGCTGTCATATTGTACTGTACAGGCTGCCTCTGCGGCAGCTCTGCGCATGCTGCCTAGGATATGTGAAATGATGTGGGCCACCGTCACACCATATTGCTGTGCCCCGCTGATCACGACGCCCCTCTGCTGCTGCTGCTGCTGTTGCTGCTGCTGCTGGCAGGGCAGGGTATCGCGCTGTGTTGGGCACTCCTGTGCGTGTGCCCCATTGATCATGACACACCTCTGCTGCTGCTGCTGCTGCTGCTGCTGGCAGGATGTCGCGCTGTGTTGGCCACTCCTCTGCAGTGAAGCACCTGGACTGGTCGGCAGATGGCAGCTGCATTCAGAGCATGGACCATGCATATGAGGTGAGCTGATCAGTGTGCATGTGCTGGGTGCTGTGAAAGTTTCTGGTTGGCACGTGTACATGTGCGCAGTCTGCGGCTTTGCTGGATTGGCTCCGGCTGCCTTCTCAATGTAGTTGCTGCTGCCATGTGTTGCTGCTGCATGAGGCGCCCAGTAATTCACTCCTGCTGGGCAGCAGTGCCAGGCATGCCTTGGCTGGCTCTGTCGAGTGACAGGCTCTATCATCCGGGCGCACCACAGGATTGTTCTGACAGGAGACAGCAACTCAACGTTACAATGAGCTGTGCTGCCCCTGGCGTCCTGCTGCTGATGAAGCAGCTGCCATCAACCACCTCTTGCTGCATGGCTGTTTTCTCGTGCCTACTGTTCCTTGCAGCTGCTGTACTTTGATGAGGCTAGTGGCCGCCTGTTGAAGGGCAGCTGCCGTGATACTGCCTGGGCAAGCTTCAGCAGCACGCTGGGCTTTCCCTGTGATGGGCATCTGGCCGCCACACCTGTGTTCATTCTGCCCCTGTTATCGTTTGCTACTGCTGTGCTGCAGGGTTAACGATCAGCCAGAACTGCAATACGTACTGCACACGTTGTTGACTTGCGTCTGCTGTCCTTTTGTCCACTTCTGCCTCCTGCAGTTGCTGTACTTTGATGCGCCTAGTGGCCGCCTCCTGAAAGGCATCTGCCGTGACACTGCCTGGGCAAGCTTCAGCAGCACACTGGGCTTCCCTGTGATGGGCATCTGGCCGCCGCTTTGGCGTTTAACCTGCCCCTGTCATTGTTTGTAGCTGCTGTGCTGCAGGTCTGAGGATAAGTCAGAACTGCCATCAATCCTGCACACGAGTGACTTGCGTTTGCTGCCCTTTCCATTTGCTGCTGCGTGCTGCAGTTGCTGTACTTTGATGCGTCTAGCGGCCGCCTGCTCAAAGGCGCTGCCGTGATACGTCCTTCAGCACCACGCTGGGCTTTCCTGTGATGGGCATCTGGCCACCACTCTGTGTTCAATCTGGTCCTGTCATTGTTCGTGAATGCTGTGCTGCAGGTCGAAGGTTCGGCTCGCACTGCGATCCCTACTGCAAACGTTGTTGACCTGCGGTTGCTGTCCTTCGTTTGACTGCTGCCTGCTGCAGTTGCTGTACTTTGATGCGGCTAGTGGCCGCCTGCTGCAGGGCAGCTGCCGTGACACTGTCTGGGCGTCCTTCAGCAGCAGGCTGGGCCTCCCTGTGATGGGCATATGGCCGCCACTCCGATGTTCCTTCTGCCCCTGTCATTGTCTGCAACTGCTGTGCTGCAGGTGCAAGGAGTTGCCAGAATTCCCATTCCTACTGCCCACGCTATATGTGTCTGCTGTCTTTCTGTTCACTGCTGCCTCCTGCAGCTGCTGTACTTTGATGCGGCTAGTGGCCGCCTGCTCAAAGGTAGCTGCCGTGACACTGCCTGGGCAAGCTTCAGCAGCACGCTGGGCTTTCCCGTAATGGGCATCTGGCCTCCACGCCAGTGTTCAACCTGCCCCTGTCGTTGTTTGCAACTTCTGTGCTGCAGGCATAAGGATCGGCCAGAACTGCCTTTCACACTACACACGTTGTTGACTTGTGTCTGCTGTCCTTTGTTTGACTGATGCCTGCTGCAGTTCCTGCACTTTGATGCGGCTAGTGGCCGCCTGCTCAAGGGCATCTGCCGTGACACTGCCTGGGCGTCCTTCAGCAGCACGCTGGGCGTCCCTGTGATGGGCATCTGGCCACCATGCCGGTATTATTATTTGCTGCCAAACTATATGTGACTGCTGTGCTGCAGTTGTAAGGATTGCCCAGAACTGCTGTTAATAATGTGCGCGTTTTAGATTTGTGTCTGCTGTCCTGTCGCTCGCTGCTGCCTCCTGCAGTTGCTGTACTTTGATGCGGCTAGTGGCCGCCTGCTCAAAGGCAGCTGCCGTGACACTGTCTGGGCGTCCTTCAGCAGCACACTGGGCTTTCCTGTGATGGGCATCTGGCATCCTGACAGTGACGGCACGGACATCAACTCCCTGGACAGGTCACCACACGGGGATCTGCTGCTGACAGCTGACGACAGCGGCAAGGTGCGGCTGGGATGTTGCAATGGCAATGCTTGGTTTGTACAATATATGAAATCTACCTAACATAAGCACAATGTGCGGGCAGATCTTTGCCTAGTAGCAACAAGTTACAAAACAGACATCAACTCCCTGGACAGGTCACCGCGGGGTGACCTGCTGTTGACAGCCGATGACAGAGGCAAGGTGCGGGATGACACATGCATGGTTGCTGTTGCAGAATAGGCTTTGCACCAGGGGTCATGGACACGGTGACAGCAGCAGCAGGTTGATGTTTACTGGAAGTGGGGCTTGTGGCACTTAGCTGTGCAGTGGACAGCAAAATCAGTTGGGTGAGTTGAGGTCACCTGTTGTACTCTTGCCATCAGCTGTGCAGCATACAGCATTTATGGCAATTGTTGCCATCCCAGGGATTGGCAATGCTATAACTTTCTGATGCTGCCTACATTGCAGGTGAACCTGTTCAACTGCCCGTGTGTGGTCAAAGACGCGCCAGGGCACTGAGGGTGTTAGCTGGTGCCAGCGTTGTAGTGGGCATGCAACCATGTGACAATGACCTCACTGGCTTGCTGAGAGCTGTCGCCTGTTGCTTGCTGCACTGCAGGTGAAGCTCTTCAACTGCCCCTGTGTGGTTGAAGACGCGCCAGGGCACTGCTACGGCGGCCATAGCAGCCACGTGACATGCGTGCGTTGGTCATCAGACCAAACATACGCAGTCAGCACAGGTGGGCATGACCGGGCGCTACTGCAGTGGCGGCTGCTGCTGCCACCTAGCAGGCAGCAGCGGCAGGCAGCACATATGGCGCGGCAGCAGCAGCTGCTGGCGCCAGTGGACCCAGCAGGGGTGCTGTATCGGCTGCCTGCGGACAAGAGTCCTTCAAAAGCAGCTGAGAACGCCAGAGGTGTGAGCGGCAGCAGGCGGAAGTGACGATGACCTGCAGATTGGGCATGCCAGCCGACTGATGTGCGTTCAACAGGCTGGGTGCAGCTGTCGATAGCAGCATGGGTTGGGTCATGATACATATGGCGTGCACAGGCGGAGAGTGTTACATTCAAATGCACCACGTGGTGCTGCTCACCTGTGCACAGCTGTGTTGCAGGGTGCAAGTGTCTGTGTGACAAATGAATGTGCATGGCATGCAATTCAGCTGTGCAACGCTCCACTGAAGTTGGCCAAGACACCCCGTCCTGACACCCTGCCCGGCACGGTGCGCGTACACCCGACGTTTGCAACTCGGTCGCTGGGCTTTGTGTTTGCAGCAAGCATCAATGTTCTGCAAAGCACGGGTATCACGTGCAGAGTGTACACGGCTGCCGTAGCGCAGTGTGCACTGCCGGCGCAGCAGCGCAGTGCCAAACCACAACAATACACAAGCAACTGCCTCTGCGTCTGCGCGCGGTTTCGTTGGCTTGCATTGCATGCGCATGCTGCCAAGCCACAACGCTGCATAAGCAACTGCCTCAGGGTACCCTAACCTGAATCTGAGATCAGCAGAGCGTGCCAATCCAGGAGCGCAGCGCTGCAATGACAGCAGACGCATCATGCGCTACCGTCAGCTTTGGCTGTGCATGGCACCAAAAACCCCATATGCTTGAGACCATGATACCAAATGATGATGATTGATACCACCAAATGCAGCCAACTTCCCACAACTTGGCTGGCTGCACCGTGCTCAGTCACAAGGTATGGAACAACGACGCTCAGTCGTCAGCATTGTCAAACTCTCCAGGCCGGGCCCAACGCCACGGCTGCTGCTGCCCCTGCCGCCGCTGCCTCTGCTGCAGCTGTTTCTGTTCGCCCTGCTGCCGTGGCTGCTGCTGCGGTTGCAGTTGCGCCGAGCGCTGCTGCTGCCACCCCTGTTGGGGCTGCTGCTGCGGTTGCGCTGAGCGCTGCTGCCACTCCTGCTGCTGCTGCTGCTCCCGCTGCGCTACCTCAGCCTCGCGTATCTTCTGCAGCCGAATCCTCACTGCCCGCGGTTTCCTCGGCTGCTGCGGCATGTCCCGTGTCTCTTCGTCAATGCCTAAACCGCCGTCGTCGCGGCCCTGGACCCTGCGGTTTGAATACTCTGCAAAACCCTGGACAGATGCGCTGTAATCGTCACTGAACTCATCATCCCAGCTGGCATCACCTGCTGCCCTGCCCCTGCCTCTGCTGCGGGCTCTTCCCCTGCCGCGACCCCTACCCCGCACCTGACCACTGCTGCTGTCTCTGCTGCTACTGCTGCTGCTGCTTCTGGGTGCGTACGGTTGTAGCCGTCGGTTGGCCGAGCTGCTGGTGCTGCTGCTGCTTCGGTTGCCAAAGCGGGCTGCTGCATCCGCAGCAGCTGACACATCTTTCCCTGCAGCAAACAGCACGATACAGAGGCAAAGTAACACACGCCATTTAGTTGCTCAAACGCCAGCAGCATTGGTCCACCATGGCCTCACATGCCTGTAGACATGTGCGCTCACTAGAAACAGAATGCAAGGAATGACAAGCTTGCAAAGGTCTTTGCAGTTGTGAGCCACAGGGATAAGCGGGAGGCAACATGCAGCATTGCATCTTGCCCTGATGCTTATTACTTCACATGTGCATACAGCTGGTCAAACTTCAAAGTCAAACGTTTGACCAGCTCACCTAGGCTTGCAGCATCTAGTCCCAACAGGTCAGCAGCGGTAGCAGCAGCAGCTGCAGCAGCACTCTGCGCTAGCTGCCCATTGCTTATCCTACTACGCCACAACTCCCCTGGTGCTACTGCCGCTGTCTGTTGCCGCACACCGCCAGCTGCTCCTGCAGCAACTGCTGCGCTTGCAGCTGCTGCTGCAACAGCTGCAGCTGCTGCCCGTTGCTGCTGCTGCAGCAGCGCCAGCTGCTCAGGATGTAGCAGCCGCTGCTGCAGCAGCTGCTGCTGCTCTAGCCGCACATACGCATGTTTGACCAGGTTTATCTGCAGCGTGGTCAACTGGTCAAGGTAGCGGTTGAGGTTTGACTCGTGGCTGTCCATCCACTGGACCCCGGGAAAGAAGCCTAGGTCTGCAAACCCTGACGCTGCATCAACCAGCTCTGTGTAAGGCAGCTTGTCCATGCCTTGCAGGATGAGGTCGGCGGTGTCCTGCAAGCGGCAGAATGCAACAAGGAGGGTTTGACCAGCGTTGACCAAATGACATTGTGAGGTGCTGTTGTGCTGGCTGAGTGCAACCAAGCCTGTGTCTGCCCTGCAGGATCTGGTTGATGACCTTCGAACCCCGGTGTAGACACTGATAATTGAACATATGGAGTGCGCATGGTGCTAAGGGGAGGGTGCGTAAGACGATGGGGGCACCCATGCGCCTCCACAGCTCCGACTAGGTAGTACCGTGCTTGCACCCCTGAACCTTGCAACTTTGCGCTGCTGCCCATCCTCAACGCTCACCTGCAGGAGCCAGCAGTACTGCTGTGTCTGCTGTGCAGGATAAGGTGATGGGCTTATCAGTGCGAATTCCAATGTCAACGTCAAAGATAACCACCTTGCACTGCTGCTGCCAATACTCGGCGCTCACCTGCAGGAGCCAGCAGTACTGCCGCAGCCATCCACCAGCTGGCAAAGCAGCACCACTACCAGCACTGCCCTGCTGCTGCTGCTGAACATTAGATGCACTTGCATCACCATCGGCAGCTGCCGCTGCTGTTGCTGCTGCTTGGCTGTGTGTCAGTGGCAGCAGCAGCCTCGGCAGGGCCCAAATGAATGACGCAGCTTGACTGGGACTTGCGTTTGCCAACTGCTTGTGGAAGAGCTCAAGTAGGTAGCTTGTGAACTGCTGAGGTGGCATGTGGTTTAGCTCTGCTAAACCCACTGCCACAATGGCTAAACCCTGGGCTGTCATGTGCGGCAGCTGCGGCACCACACACCTGCAGGGAGATGCGACACAGAGCATGGTCGGCACAGGCACACCACAACCACATCAAAAATGTGACGTCATGTGGCAGCATCCTCCACTTGGGGATACGAGCAGCTGTTCTTTTGGTCCAAGAAAAGGGGAAGAAGAAAGAATGCAAAGGCAAAACGGCGTGTGGCGCGCACACACCTGCAGTACTCCTGCAGCCAGGCTTGTGGTGGGTGGTGCTCCCAGCAGCCCAGGGCCCAGATGATGTTGGTGAAGGCCTGGTCGCGGCTGCTGCCCGCAAGCGCAGGGAGCAGGCTGCCGCTGTGACGCACAAAGTCCTGCAGGCAGCAGCAGAAGCAGCAGCAGCAGCAGCAGCAGAGAGTCCGCACCGGCAGTCATCAAATGTGTTTGCACAAGGACAGAGCCACATATAATGGGTGACAGAAATGCCGCTGTGGCCCACAAAGTCCGGCAAGCAGCAGCAGCACACTGTGTTGTTCCCGCACAACATAATTGTTCATCAATCTGTACTAGTACTAGAAAGTGTATTCCGTGGCTCAATCAAAGGTGCGTGCCGCTGCTGAGGTCAGCTGCACACATGGTCAAACCAAGAGATTTTGCTGCCTCGTGTTACTTCACCTCCCAGCTCGAAGCGCTTTGACCTGTTTGTCCATGCATGCCCCCCAACTCAAATTTTGTCAACAGCCTGGCCGGTCAAACAGTCAACTGTCCATAATCTGCTGTTTTGCGTCACACACCTGCAGCCAGAAGCGCTTGGGCCGTATGTCCATGCGTGCCAGCGACCAGGCCAGCGTGCCTAGACCCTGCCCAGTGAAGCCACCAAACTTGACCTGCTCCCCAACACGGCAGCAGCAGCAGCACATATTATGAAGGCGTTTGTTTGATCAGCAGCAGCACAGTACCCAGCAACAACCACCAAAGCTGGTTCCACACCAAACTTGACCTGCAGCAGAGGGCGGACAGCTGAACAATCTGAGAACCCACGCACGCTTCAAGCATACTGCCATCTAAAAGTGCAGCAGTTCATCTGCAGCTGCAGCATGGCAGCTGCCCACAACACACACAAGTAAAAAAGCTGCTGGCCATCAACTGCAAAAAACAGCTCAAACCTCAGCCCACCGACCTGTGCCTCAAGCATGATGCCATCCAGCAGCTCAGCAGGCATCTGCAGCTGCAGCATGGCAGCTGAACCACAGCAATTAAGGACGTTAAGCACATTCCGGCATCCCCAGGCAACACCGCTAGTCGCACACACGCGTCAACAAGGGAACAGTGATCAAACTGATAACCCCACCTGTGCCTCAAGCATGACACCATCCAGCAGCTCGGCAAGCATCTGCAGCATGGCAGCAGCCCACAGCAAACATGACTAAAACACCAGCTGACCATCAACTGCACACATCAGTTCAAACCTAAGACCACCCACCTGTGCCTCAAGCATGACACCATCCAGCAGTTCTGCAGGCATCTGCAGCTGCAGCATGGCAGCAGCCCACAGCATCCAGCCACACTGCCCCACCCCACACGAACATGCTGCTACTTGCACACCTGTGCCTCGAGCATGACGCCATCCAGGAGTTCGGCAGGCATCTGCAGCTGCAGCATCGCAGCAGCCCACAGCACACTGCACAGCTCCGGTGGCTGCATCGCCAGCAGCTGACTGGGCAGGTGTGCCAGGTAGGCAGCCAGCCAGCCGGGAGATGGTGGGGCAGCCCACTTGGCAAACACCCACAGCACGTTGGCCGTCTCGATGTGGTTGAGGCTGTGCATCCTGAGGCAAAAAGCAACAAAGCATGCATGATTCAGCAGAACTGCATTGCAACAACAGCAACAAAGGCGTAAGTAACATGTGGTGGATGGTCAGCAACAGCTGACTGGGCAGGTGAGCCAGGTAAGCAGCCAGCTACCCGGGCGACGGTGGGGCAGCCCACTTGGCAAACACCCACAGCACGTTGGCCGTCTCAATGTGGTTGAGGCTGTGCATCCTGCGGCAACAAGCAACAAAGCATGCATTGATCAGCAGCATGCAATGCAAAAGCTACAACAAAAGCGTGGTTAACATGCGGTGGCGACAGCAGCAGCTGACTAGGCAGGTGTGCCAGGTAGGCAGCCAGCCAGCCGGGAGATGGTGGGGCAGCCCACTTGGCAAACACCCACAGCACGTTGGCCGTCTCGATGTGGTTGAGGCTGTGCATCCTGCGGCAAAAAGCAACAAAGCATGCATGATTCAGCAGAACTGCATTGCAACAACAGCAACAAAGGCGTAAGTAACATGTGGTGGATGGTCAGCAACAGCTGACTGGGCAGGTGAGCCAGGTAAGCAGCCAGCTACCCGGGCGACGGTGGGGCAGCCCACTTGGCAAACACCCACAGCACGTTGGCCGTCTCAATGTGGTTGAGGCTGTGCATCCTGCGGCAACAAGCAACAAAGCATGCATTGATCAGCAGCATGCAATGCAAAAGCTACAACAAAAGCGTGGTTAACATGCGGTGGCGACAGCAGCAGCTGACTAGGCAGGTGTGCCAGGTAGGCAGCCAGCCAGCCGGGAGATGGTGGGGCAGCCCACTTGGCAAACACCCACAGCACGTTGGCCGTCTCGATGTGGTTGAGGCTGTGCATCCTGCGGCAAAAAGCAACAAAGCATGCATGATTCAGCAGAACTGCATTGCAACAACAGCAACAAAAGCGTGGTTAACATGCGGTGGCGACAGCAGCAGCTGACTAGGCAGGTGAGCCAGGTAGGCAGCCAGCCAGCCGGGAGATGGTAGGGCAGCCCACTTGGCAAACACCCACAGCACGTGGGCCGTCTCAATGTGGTTGAGGCTGTGCATCCTGCGGTAAAAAGAAAAAATAATGCATTACTCTGCAATGCAAGAACAGCGACACAGAAGTGTTGAACATGCGGTGGCGACAGCAGCGCAGCAGCAGCTGGCTCAGCAGGTGTACCACGCGGCTGCGTGTTTCATCCCGCAAACCCACCAGCCACCCTTCACCTATGACCCTGCCCACCTGCTGCGGGTTTTAAGTTTCAAACAGCAGCAGAGCAGCACACAAGTGTCCAACTGCCCACATGTTGTGTGTTTCTGCTTCGAATGCAGCCAGCCAACCGTCATCAGGCTTGCGCCACATCCACCCCATCCGCAACAAACACAAATACAACAACCAACTGCAGCAGAGCAGCACACATACTGCATATCTGCTCACCTGTTGCGCGTTTCAGCTTCAAAGGCAGCCAGCCAGCCATCATCAGGCTTGCGCCCCATCCGTGCCAGGCCCCAGCCTAGCTGCAGCAGCTCCTTGTTACTTACACCTTCCTCCCCCAGCCCATGCCGCGTAACATCCAGGCAGGCGTCAATAACATCACTTGGGGCGTTATAACACCCCATGCGTGCCAGGCCGCCCACCAAGCAGGAGACCTCAACCAGGGAGGCCTCTTGCAGCTGCGAACCAAACAGCGGCAGTAGTAAGGACAGCAAGCTCTGCAGCTGCTGCTGCTGCTGCTGCTGCTGGGTCGACTGCTGCTGCTGCTGCTGCCAGAGTGGGGGTTGACGTAATGCCAGGAGCCCCGGGTGAAGCCGTGCTACCCTGCTTATAGCAGCGCTGATGTGTACAGGCCCCAGAGCGGTCTTGTGCTGCTGTAAAACCTGAGCCAGCTCCTGCAGGTCGTTGCTTTTGCTGATCTTGGCGATCAACAACCCGCTGAGGGTTTTGCCGGGGTCAGGTGCTGCTGAACCCTGCCCAGCGCTGCTTCCTTGGAACAGCAGCTGGGGCTGCTGCTGCTGCTGCTGCTCCTGAGTTTGAAACCGCTGCCGCTGTTGCTGCTGCTGTTGCTGCTGGTTGGATGGGGGCTGCCTCTGCTGCTGCTGCTGCTGCTGTTGGGGTGGTGCATCCGTCTGTGTGCTGTTGCTCCAGCTGCGTCCTGCACTGCCGCGACCTGGCCTGGGTCTGCTGCTGCCCCTGCCCCTCACAGCAGAGCCTCTACCCCTACTCCCACTGCTGCTACTAGTACTGTTAACTCTATGTTCACCAGCTGATTGCTGCTGTTGCTGCGAGCTCCAGTTGTCGCTGGCTGTTTGATTGCTGCGCTGCCACTGCTGCACTGCACTGCTGCTGCTCGACTCGACAGCACCTGCTGCCTCTGCCCCTGGTAGGCTCGCCGATGGTTTATATGGCTTTCTAAACATGTTGACATGTCGTTGGAGGCTGCGGGTATGGCTGCAATGTTGACTGCTCAAACGACTTGTTGTAGGCATGCTGTTATGGTGCCCATGGCAGCAGCAACTGCTGCCATCCATCACCCTGTGAGGCAGCATGCTTGCATTCGGCCCCTAAACGCACTTGTTTTCGTTGCTTAACTTTTCGCCTTACTCAGGTCGTTACGTATGCTACCATGATGACACCCGTGGCACTGCTGCTGCAGCTGCTGTTGCTGCTGCTGCTGCCACTGTCACGCACATCTCCACTTGTACTGCGATAACTAGCTTGTTTGTTGCATTGTAAATGGTTCTAAACGCCCGTGCTTGTGCACATGGTGGGTTATGATAGGACACAACAATGACGGACACTGCCGGGCCCGACTTGGAATCGCTGCAGACAAGCTCAGCTGCTTCACGGTACTCAATGATCCAGTACGTCGTGGCATTTTGAGTGCAATTGAGCAACAAACGTTGCTGCAGGCAACACGTGACAGGAAAACCCTCTCAAGTAGTGCGCCCTCCATCTGACTCCACGCCTTGCACGTTAACCCTGCCCTTTTTAGCTGTCACGTTGTCTTGATCAGCTGCTCAGAACGTCGATTGCTTGGTTTGGCAGCATACAGGGGCTACTTTGTACACATACAGCACAATGTTGCAGGCAGTCTCTTCGAGTGCGTCTGGTTTGACGAAACTGGCGGGAGCATGCGTGGCAGCCATGCAGCAAGAACAGGTAAAGCTCTTAGCCTGGCGCTCTGGTGGCCTGTGCTTTCCAGCAGGCGTGACCAGGTCAAGCCCTAGCAGCAGCCGAGCAACACGCACGCTGCTCTTCCAGGGCTGATGTTGACTGCTTTGAATTGCGTTGCATCAGGGGTTCCGTCGGGGCCTGATGACATACATGCAGACGCCCGGAGCCAGCAGAGAGCACCGTGTCACGCTTATCCCAGGCGATGGTATCGGCCCCGAGGTCACAAACGCAGTCGTGCAGGTGGTAGATCACCTAAAAGCGCCAGTCACATGGGACAGGTGCGCTTGGGGCTGCGATCTGGGCAGCAGCCGCACTGCACAGAGGGGTGCAGGGGGTGCAGCTGGCACAACGCAAAGCAGTGCCCTGCTGGCGGGAACACGCAACCTCCATATGTTCACTGTGCAGCAATGCAGGCTTCCAGCAGCTTTAAAGCATCAAGAGTATCAGGCATATGCTGGAATTGGATTCAATCGCAAGCTGATGGTCCTGAATACCTGCCACAGGGAACACTGCACCCAGCCTGGGATTAGTGCAATGCAGCGGGTGGCATCATGAGTCACCCCATTGTTGTGATCTGAGCAGTGCATTCCATATAAGGAAACCATACACATCTCTGGCAGTTGATTGCTGCTTGTAGTTATCACACAAGCAACAGTCAACTACCAGAGATATGTATGAATCCCGGCATGCAACTATTTGCACTTGACAGCAGCCAGCAGCATGCACAGCAGGGGCTCTTAACGTCAGGCTGAGGGGCAGCACACCTGTGCCGCATCTGTTTGACTGCTGCGGTTCACAGCTGCCGTTGCTGCTGCTGCTGGTGGTGGTGTTAGGTTCGCAAGCTGTCTGGTTGTGCCCTAGCAGCAGCCTGCACAGGATAGGCACTACATCAGGCCAGCTTCAACGCCTGCCTCTGCTGCTGCTGCTGCCCCTGCTGCTGCTGCTGCTACTGCTGCCTCCTGCGTCCAGGTTTGACGGTCTGTCTGGCGCCATGCCTGACGGCATGCCCCGCATGGAGGTGCCCGCAGAGGTGCTGGACAGCATCAGGAGAAACAAGGTTGGTCGCGCTATGTTCTATGTTGCCTGTGTGGGGCGTATGTTGAGTGTCAGTGGTTGTGCGAGCCTAGCATACACCTTGCTGGACAGCATCAGGAGAAAGAAGTTGGGTGCGCTGCTGGGGGGTGTGGTTGTGGTTGCCACATGACAGCATCAGGTTTGCCTCATGACAGCTCAGGAGGAACAAGGTGCGCCGCGCTGCTGGGTGTTACATGTCGCCTGTGTGGGCGTCTATGTTGTGTGTCAGTTGCTGCGTGAGCCTTAGATACATACACCTGCCTGGACAGCATCAGGAGAAACAAGGTGCACCAGCTGCTGGGTTACATCAACTAGGTAGTTACGTCGAGTTGGCAGCTAGAAGATGGCAGCGGCAGCAGGTCCCACAGCAGCAAGTGCAACAACAGCTGTACACGTCTGTACAGCTGTGCTGCTGGGGCTGCCAGTAAGGGAAGCAGTATGTGCCGTGGCTGCCGCCTGCAGTTCTGCAGCGGCCACGGCTCATCTGCTGCAGGTTGTTGCAGTTGCGGTTGAGATGCAAGCAGTGGTGACGCAGCAGCAGCAGTGGCATGCTGCAGCCGTAACACCAGCAGAGGTAGGACAGTTGCAGCTGCAGTTTTTTGCTCAAACTGCATCTGTGGTTGCTGTTGTGTCAACTGCTGCAGGTGTGCTTGAAAGGGCATGCTCTTCACTTGGCCAGGCAAGTAGAACCCCACCAGCACCTTCTCGCAACCTGCAGGGACTCACTGCCATAGTGTGATGCCTTGCTGCAGCAACTGCTGTACGTATTTACTGCAGTTGTGTTTGACGGGCACGCTGTTCACTCCGCTGAGCAAGAAGAACACCAGCCTTTTCCCTCAGCCTGCAGCCTGCAGGGAATCATCGTGTGCTGCCTTGCACTGTACCCACTGCACCAACTGCTGCTGCAGGTGTGTTTGAAGGGGTCGCTGTTCACTTGGCCCAGCAGGGAGAACGTCAGCACCTTTTTCAACCTTGAAAAATCTATAGCCTGCTGCCTTGCGCTGCACCCAAATTGCTGCAGGTGTGTTTGAAGGGCACGCTGTTCACGCCGCTGAGCAAGAAGAACACCAGCACGCAGTCGCTCAACGTGCAGATGCGCAAGGACCTGGAGCTCACAGTGAACCTGGTGCACGGCTTCACACTGCCAGGCGTGCCAGCGCGGCACGAGGACCTGGACATCGTCGTCATTAGGTGAGGTTTGTGTTATATATGACATGTTACATGCATGTTATATGTTATGTCATATGTGTTATTTGAGACTTGTGTATCTGCGGTGAACCTGGTGCACGGCTTCACACTGCCAGGCGTGCCAGTGCGGCATGAGGATCTGGACATCGTCGTCATTAGGTGGGTGTTGTGTTATGTTGTTGTGTCACATGTGTGTGGTATGTTATGTTACAGTTATCAGCATGTGCATCTGTCATGAACCTGGTGCTTGGCTCCACACTGCTTGCCTGCCCGAACATGTGTGATGTATGCTGCCTTGCTGCGGCCTCGGCTTCCAGGGAGAACCATGACACTCTATATCATGTAACAAACATGGGCCGACCTTGCGGAAGGCCGGCGAGCACAGCAAATCCTCGCCGTAACCTCTCTGCAACTGGAATGTGCATTCCTGCTGCTGCCTTGCTGCTGCTGCCAGGGAGAACCTTGAGGGCGAGTACAGTGGGCTGGAGCACGAGGTGGTGGACGGCGTGGTGGAGAGCCTCAAGGTGAGCGGCTGCTGCTCAAAAACAGTGGCTTTAAAACAGTACACGAGCATATGCTGCCCTGTTGTAGCTGCAGCTGGGCTTCAGCGGTGTGAAAAAGCATGGGTGGAAGCATACTTTGCACCATTGCAGTTGCAGCCCTAGCCAGTAGGGCACCAAATGTGGACTGGCTGGTAGCACGAGGTGGTGGACGGCGTGGTGGAGAGCTTGAAGGTGAGCGGCTGGGGGGATGATAGCAGGACACTGCCTCTGCAACAAATCAAAACAGCCAACAACAGCTGTCACCCGTGGCCTAGCAGCACCAGCAGCAGCAGCAAGTACTGTGACAGCTGCCGTGTTGCGAGGACCATATCCTTACGCAGGCCAGCACTTCCTGGCATGTGGAAGTCACAAGTTCATTGTAATCGCTGCTGCTAGTGTTATCTCCACGCCCTGCAGTTGCCCGGTTCACCCGGCCATGACATTGCTCCAGGCATCAGAGCAACAAAAGAGCAGTCAAAGCAGTAGCATCAACGTGATCTGAAGCTGAACTGCTGCTGCTGCTGCTGTTGCTGTCCCTGCTGCTGCTGCTGCCAGGTCATCACCGAGGAGCGCTCGCTGCGCACCGCGGAGTATGCGTTTGAGTTTGCGTTCCTGAACAACCGGCGGCGCGTGACAGCAGTGCACAAGGCCAACATCATGAAGAAGGGAGACGGCATGTTCCTCAAGGTGAGACGCGCTGATACGCATTGAAGCAGTGTTTGCTTGCATTCGGTCATTGTACGGTGTTCATATGCAGAGCCAACATCACTGAGAACAAGGGAGATGGCATGTTCCTCACAGTCGGCGGGGTTTGGCGGCATGCCGTCCAAGAGCCATTTGCTTACATACAGTCAGTTCATCAGCAAGGAGGGAGACGGCGCGTTTGCCTGCTGCAGAGGTGCAAGGGGGTTGTGGCGCGCTACTCCGACACTGACTGCGCTGACTCTCGGCGAACACTTGCATGCTGTCGCAGACTTTGTAGGTTGCCTTTGGTCAGGGTTCTTGCATCGCTTGCCCACCTGGCAGTGGCAGCGCTATTGTGCATGTTGTATTGCTAGAGGTGCTGCTACACCATGTGTGCACGTGATCAATTGCCGCAGGCGCGCAAGGAGGTTGCCACGCGCTACAACAGCATTGAGTACAATGCGCTGGTTCTGACAACACCTGCATGCTGTTGCACAGATTGCTGCGTGCCTGTGGTATGTTTTCATGCATGTTTGGCCTCAAGAAAATGGCAGTGCTATTGTGCACGCAACATTCTTGAAGGTGTTGCTGCTCACAAACACCTTGTGTATGCTGCTGACATTGCATGAACTGCCGCAGGCATGCAAGGAGGTTGCGTCGCGCTACCCCAACATCGAGTACACGGAGATGATCGTGGACAACACCTGCATGCAGCTGGTCAGCAGGCCGCACCAGTTTGACGTCATGGTCACGCCAAACCTGTACGGCAACCTCGTCGCTAACATCGTGGCAGGTGGGGCAGCTGCTGCAGCGTAGTAAGCAGGAAGGAAGTTGCAGTGATTGCTGCTAGCGTGTGGGGCAACTGCATGCTTGCTTGCCTCATGGCGCACCAGAACAGTTCTTTGTCATGCAAATAATGCGCATCGTATGTGCTTTTTGTGCAGGACTGTGTGGCGGCAACATCTTGCCGCATGGCAGTATCCTTACGGCAGTTTCTATCCGTTTGCTCTATTTTGGTTTCTTCCCATTTGTGCGCTGAGCGCGCCCTGTGCTTGACACTCCACCCTGCTTTTTGGTGGCACCTTCTTGTGCAGGGCTGTGTGGCGGCAACGGCATCGTGCCAGGTGGCAGTCACAACCTTCAACGTTTGTGCCACATGCTATGAGCTCATCTGGCTTTGTGCTTGACACTACATCCTGTATGTCTGTGGCAATGTTGTGCAGGGCTGTCTGGCGGCAACAGCTTTGTGCCACACTGCAGTCACCATTTTGGGGTCTGCACCTCATGCTGTGAGCTGAGCGCGCCCTGTGCTTGACACCCCACCCTGCGTTTCCGCGGTACCCACTTGTGCAGGGCTGTGTGGCGGCAACGGCATCGTGCCAGGTGGCAACATTGGCACAGATGTGGCAGTGTTTGAGCAGGGGGCGCGGCACGTGAGCAAGAAGATTGCGGGGCAGGGCATTGCCAACCCGACTGCGCTGCTGCTGGCGACCAGCATGATGCTGCGGCACCTGCAGCTGCACAGCTTCAGCGACAGGTGCGTGAGCAATGGGTCAGCTAGGTTTTCAAACATGTCTGTTTGCCAAGGTTGTGTGGCTGTAGCAAGTAACTGTGTTGCAGTTGTTGAACGGGTAGAGGCGGCAGCTGCACACACCTTCAGCGGCAGATGCACGTGGCTGCGCGCGGTATAACTTGAACCAGCTGCATTTCAACCTTGGGTGCTATGGGAACTGTAAGACTGCACCTGCATGGCAAGCATTTGATGCCGTGCTATTGTCGTCTGCTGCCAATGCTTCGTTTGTCCTGCAGGCTGGAGGCTGCCATGATGGATCACATCCGCCAGCAGGTGCATCTGTCACGTCGTTCTGCTTCTGATATGCTTCTCATGTGCAGTTGTATGATGTATCTGTCTGGCTGACGCTTTTTGTTTGCTTTCTATGCATGATGTGTCTTGCAGGCTGGAGGCTGCCGTGATGGAGACGTTCCTTTCAGGGGACAAGTCAGTGCTCACACCAGACATCGGCGGCACAGGCAACACGCAGACGTTCGCAGACGCAGTGTGCGAGAAGCTAAACTGAGCACGCTGACTGGCAGCTGGATGCAGCAAATGCTGCAGTAGCAACAGCAGGTGTAGCAGGAGGTGAAGCAGCAGGCACAGCAAGCGCAGCAGCAGCTGGAGCTTTGCAGGGTTTGGGCAGCAGCAGGCGTAGCAGCTGCCGTATGCGCTGTGGATGGTGTTTGGCCAGCAGCGCTGCAAGCATCGCATATGGCGGTCTGCTGTGAAGCTGGCAAGTTGCGTGAGTTGTGCGGATATTGCTCAGGCGCATCGCTTGCTTGTAAGCAGCAGCCGCAGTTGCCGTGGCAGCAGCAGCAGCTCGTCTAGTGGCTATAGTTTTACGTGCACACTGGCTCATCTGCATCAAGTAGACGTAGTGTGAAATTGTCTGTGCGTTGCATGTAATGAGTAGTTTGGCTGGCCTGCAGCATGTGTCAGAACGCAGGGTGGCAATACGGTATCCTTTTGCTGTGCTTGTTGCACCAATGAGCACGCTGCGTCTTATGTGTGTGGTTTCGTGCATGTTTGTTTAGTGGCGGTGCTGGCCTGATCCAATTGCGTGTGGTGGGCAGCTCGTTTTGGCACCTTGACAGCATTGACACAGCGGCAGCAGGGCAAAGGTTATTCAACAAACAGCTGCTACTGAAGCAGCAGGCAGTTCCTGTGGGTGCTTTTGTGGGATAGATACTGCAGCATACCCGTGCTCTGTGGCACTGCTGTTCATTGCCTCATGGGGCTGTGTGGGCACAGTCATGCAGGTTGGTTCATGCAGCATTGTGTTCTTGGTGTTGCAGCAAGCAGATCCCTGCCATGCATGCAATGATGCCGTGATGAATAGACAGGCAGAGTAGGCAAGCGCCTGACGTCTGCACAATTGGTGTATGCATGTGGCTGCTGTTTAGGAGGCAATGTATGCTGCTGTAAGCGTGGCATGCATCAGTTAGGAGAGCAATGTGGTAGCTGCAGCAACTTAGCTGGGCGGCACGCCTGGTGCGAGTTGTAGAGGTTTGCGGCCACGTAACTTTGGACTTATCGCAGGTGTCTGACATGGTAACCAAGCCTGGTTTGGTTGCCTTTGCCGTTGCGTGGTAATCGAGTGAGAGATTATGCATCACCTGCTCACCGGCGATTTTCTGGCAGTCGCCGAGCTTCTGGCTTTGGGTTCGTCAGACCCGGCACTGCAGCCCTAGGTAGCCGTTTCAAATAGCTATATGTGGAGGTGGCATCTCAAAAACGTGAGGTCATAGGTTCATGCGTTTAGTTCTACTTTAAGCGCAGATTGTCAAAGCGAACTCCGCAGCAGTACACATTCTCTCTGCCTTGGCTGGATCCCTGGTGAACGCTCTCAACGTCTGCAGCGCCATGCAAGACGCCGCACAGCTCTGCAACTTTGTTGGAACTTGGATACTGGTGAGTGCATAAGCCAATGTGACAGTGCAGGGCAGCTGGAGATCCTTCCTTGAGTCATCTGGTGCACATCTGCTGCTGTTGCAGTGCACCATATATATGCATGCACTGCAGCACGATCAAGAGAGGCAACAGTGATGTGTGACACCTTGAAAACAGAATTACTCGGTCATTTGTGACTGGAAGTCTTGACTAAGTAAAGATTTTTCACAATCTGCCACACCACTGCATGGCCCTGTTGCTAGGGTTTTCGCCAAACTGTCACATACTTGCACTGCTGCCGCGGCAGGGCCTGCCTCCCGCCCCTTGCAACCGTGTTGCTTGCAGGAAAAGGCCGCCAGTGACAGCTTGGAGGGTGCGTCAACGTTTGTGGCATGCAAATGGCAACCAGCAGCTACTTTCAACACCTGCGGCTGCCGCTATTTGCTGTTTGCGCTGCTTGCAGGACAAGGCCGCCAGTGACAGCTAGGAGGGTGCGTCAACGCTTGTGGCATGCAAATGGCAACCAGCAGCTACTTTCAACACCTGTGGCTGCCGCTATTTGCTGTTCGCGCTGCTTGCAGGACAAGGCGGCCAGTGACCCCCTGGAGGGTGCCTTAGCGCTCATGCATGCAATGAAACCACAACAGCTATTTTCAACACCTGCCACTATCTGCTGCTCACGAGGCTTGCAGGACAAGGCGGCCAGTGACAGCTTAGAGGGTGCGTCAGCGCTTATGTCACTGGGCATCATCATGCGCAACGCAGTCGACCTGCTGCGGGGCATGCACATCAGCATCGATGCAGGCGCGCTGGTTGTGGGAGTGTTCAGCCTCATCGAGTGGTTCACAGTGAGTGGCTCATCTGCATCTGCAGATGGTCTGCACCCACAAAATTAACCTGGCAATCGATGAGTGCAGAGTACTGGTGTTATACTGTTGCGGACTCTTTGAAGGTGCTGGTCCTGGTTCTGCTGAAGGACCACTGGCAGTTCAACTGGAAGAATCATTGGCACTGCTGGCAACTTGCCAGATGCATCCGTGCGTGCTGTGCACAAGCACACAGCACTGCACTTAAACAGACAGTTGACAAAACTGGCATACGTGTTTCTGCTGGTGCTGCTGCAGTTCACGGAGCACTACAACTTGGATGGCACGGAGAGCTTAGCAAAGCGCAGGGACTTCAGGAAAGGTGAGGGCATGCACTGGCAGCCACTGGCCTTGCAAGGCAGCTGCACCGCTACAATGTGAGAGATTCTATGGCGTGTAACCCAGCATTCAGTGCAGCTGCTGCCGTGCATGCTGCTGCTGTTGTTGGTGCAGGTGCTGGCAAGCACCACCAACAATATGTACAGCATTCAACGCAGCATTGTACCGGCAGCACAGGCGCAACACACAATGTTCCGGGGCTCATGCTTGTACTTCAAGATTCGCCGCTGACACTGCCGGCACTGCTGCTGATGCTACTGCTGCAGGTGCCAACTGGATCAGGCTGTCAGGCGTGACGCCCACACGGCTGCAGCTGCTGGGCCGCTGGGAGGGCAGCTATGCAGGCAAAGGTGAGCATGCTTCTTTGGTTGGGTATCATAGCTATCATAGGTAACAACAACATTCATTCACATGCCCTTGCATTAGCTGGAAAGGGCTGGGCATCACAGCTTCCAGATGTGGGTAGGTTGCACTGAGCCAGACGGTGCTGCTAGCAGTGCTGGGAATGAGTTGGCCGCTGCTGCTGCTGCTGCTGCTGCTGCAGGCGCTGAGGAGGTGGTGCTGGTTGGTGATAACGAGCTGCATGTGACTTGCACACTCACGCTGGCCAGTGGCAAGAGCTGCACCTACAGGCAGGTCTACAGGCGGCGCACCTAAGAGCTTCTCGAGGCGCAACTCACACGGCCGCGGACATGATGGAGAACGATTGTCGGTGACCGCACGCTGCCGCCAGCTTGAAGCAAGTGTATCTGCCATGACACGGATTGTGAGGTGGGGCTTGATGCTGTGCTGTGGTACATCGGTTGTCTAAAGATCTCTATTAGAGCATCTGTCTCCCTCTGGGTTTGTTCTGCTGTTATATTAAAGGGCTGTCAGACTCACTGCAGCATAGTAGGCTGCTGTTGCTGCCAGCGACGTGCAGATGTCTGGCGGCATCGCATTGCCTACATTGTGCACAAGGCGAGAGATAGCCATTATGGGGCATGATGGCAGAGGCCCTGTTCATGACATGTCAGTGGGGCTGGCTGCCAGCCAGCTGATGGCATAAGCTTACCATGCAACATTGGGCAAACAAAGGTTGCACGGCATAGCCACATACACATTTGCTATCATAGCATTGCGGCAATGCAGTGCCACAGCGCGGCGCCTTTTGTGTTTTTAGAACGGCCAGCAATGTCGTGCGTACAGTCTACTTGTGCCGGTGGTGCAGGCCCTTGGGCGCCGTGTACATGCACTGCACGTTTCAACTTTGGCCATGTTGGACAGACAAAGCCTGCACACGCCGTTACGAGTGCGGCACAACGGTTCTGTGCTGTGTGGCCCACGGTGGCAGCAAGCACAGCGCTAGTGGGGCTGCTGACTCGGCGCGGTATGGTTGCGGGGCCCTCTAGGTTGGAGACTTGTTGGCAGGCCATGGCCTGCACCCCCTGTATGCACCGCCCAGGACGGTTACGGAAACTGTTGGATTCAACTTCCGTACCGTACGGAGTACCGAGGATTTTGAGATTCCAAGATTACCCAAGCCCAACACAACATAGCCACTTGCTGAACCCTTTCACTGGTGAACCAGCAGCGCCAAGGCCTGCGATTGCCACTGGCGGTGCGGCACCGTGCTCAGCAGTTGCCAGCTTTGAACGCCCTAGCAGGCGGCCTCTGCTACATACCATCCCTGGACACACAGTGACTCACTCAAACAGGCTGTTTCGGTGATGCACAGGGCCTACTACACGGCACCCGGTGGCACCGCTGCAGTGCACCGTCTGTGCTTGATGTTGGGGACACCAGCAGCAGCAGACAACTGCTAGGCTATCATCCCGGGTCCAGCCACGAACTGGAACCGTACGCTCACACCGCAGGGAACTGCTTGAGGCTGCTGCATATGCATGCATGCTTCAAGCATGGCAACAGTGTTGCCATCGCCCTGCGCATCGTGATTCAACATCTCCAGCACGCCTACCAGGCAACGTCCAACGTTTGGAGAAAGCATCCACACGGTGTAATGACCCGGTCATGCAGGCTGCACCAGCATCTCCCGGCATGTCATGCGCTGCTGTCGCACTGACATTATGTCACAAGTTGTGACAGCCAAACATTCCATGACTGTATCATGGGGCTCACGTTACATACAAGTAGTAATAGCAGATGCTTGCTTGCCCAACTCCGATGTTAGGGTCCATGAACTCTGGTGGATACCCACTGCATCAATGCTGAGTGCTGCTGCCTAATCAAAGCCCACAACCCAGGTGCGGGGCCCTACTGCATTGGCGTGCCCTGTGCCGACAGCCCTGCCCATGGAACAGCGCCCACGCAAAGGCCTTGGCCCTGCTGCCTAGTTGCTGCTGCTGCGCAAGTGCCATTGCCTCTCCTCTCGCTGCTACTGCTGTGCGCGTGCTGGCTGGTCGGGATGCACCAGGCCGACCTCCATGAAGCGCTGCAGCAGGTACTGATGCTGACGATGTTCATGATAATTGCCCTGCAGCCCACCCCACTCCCGAAAGGGCACACTGACCCAGCCTGTAGCCCGGCACTGCCAGGGCCCTATTCCTGTACCGTGTTGGACCTGTCAGACCCGCAACAGGCTGCCTGAAGTGGGTGGGGCCATCCGCCTCTACTGCCACCAGCACACCAGCTGCTGTCTTGCCAGCAATGTCAATCAGCAGGGCGCCATCAGGAGTCACACCATCCCTGCCCACACTCAGCTGCTCCATCTGTGGCTGTTGCTGCCAGGCAATGGGCAGCCGCTGCACCGCTGCAAACACCGAGCACTGGAAGCTTGTATGTTGCTTTTCTGCCGTCTTTCGCATATTCTCATCCCACGCCGCTGTGCACTGCCGCAGCTGCTGCTGTGTCAGGCTGCCCTGCAGGCCCTGGGCCCCTGCCAGGTCAAAATCCAGCAGCCAGGTGTGAACCTGCCACATCTGCTGCTGGCCTTCTACCTCTATGCTGCTCCACATGCTGCTGCATGCTGTGCCCAGCTGCAGCACCTGCTGAGCATGCTGCTGCAGGTCCAGCACTGCCGCAGCCCAACACAAGTTGCACAGGTTCTGGCTGTTGAAGCTGCGACTACTGCTTGTCCCAGCTGCTGCCAGCCGCTGCTGTACCTCTGCCAGCAGTGCTGCCACGAGCTGCTCATCACTGTGGCCCAGCTGGCCACAAGCCCAGGTTGCATTGGCCAGCTCCTGAGGGGTGCCTGCTGCCAGCAGCCCTGCCAGACCAGGTGCTGCCAGCAGACGCTGCGGAAGGAAGCCCAGCTTGGCACATGCAAGCAGCGTGTTGGACACCTCTTGTGGCTTTGCGTTGTGCAACTGGCCAACAAAAGCATTCAGCAGCTGCTGCAGCTGCCCTGCAGGCACCTTCTGCCCCATGGTTGCCACTGCCCACAGCGTGTTGGACAAACCTTGTGGCTTGTCCTGGTGTGACTGACTTACAAGAGCATTCAGCAGCTGCTGTAGCTGCCCTGAAGGCACCTGCTGCCCCATGGTTGCCACTGCCCACAGCGTGTTGGACACGGCTTGTGGCTTGGCCTGGTGCATCTTATGCACAAATGCATCCAGCAGCTGCTGCAGCTGCCCTGCTGGCACCTGCTGCCCCATGGTTGCCACTGCCCACACCGTGTTGGACACCTCTTGTGGCTTGGCCTGGTGCACCTGGCCAACAAAAGCATCCAGTAGCTGCTGCAGCTGCCCTGCTGGCACCTGCTGCCCCATGGTTGCCACTGCCCACAGCGTGTTGGACACGGCTTGTGGCTTGGCCTGGTGCATCTTATGCACAAATGCATCCAGCAGCTGCTGCAGCTGCCCTGCTGGCACCTGCTGCCTCATGGTTGCCACTGCCCACACCGTGTTGGACACCTCTTGTGGCTTGGCCTGGTGCACCTGGCCAACAAAAGCATCCAGCAGCTGCTGCAGCTGCCCTGCTGACACCTGCTGCCCCATGGTTGCCACTGCCCACAGCGTGTTGGACAATTCTTGTGGTGTGGCCTGCTGCAGCTTAGCCACAAATGCATCCAGCAGCAGCTGCAACTGCCCTGCTGGCACCTGCTGCCTCATGGTTGCCACTGCCCACAGCATGTTGGACACACCTTGTGGCTTGTCCTGGTGCACCTGGCCAACAAAAGCATCTAACAGCTGCTGCAGATGCCCTGCTGGCACCTGCTGCCCCATGGTTGCCACTGCCCACAGCGTGTTGGACACGGCTTGTGGCGTGGCTTGGTGCAGCTGACTAACAAAGACAGCAAGCAGCTGCTGAAGCTGTGCTGATGGCATCTGCTGCCCAAGCTTTGCCGCTGCCCACAACGTGTTGGACATTTCTTGTGGCTTGGCCTGGTGCAGCTGACCAACAAAGACAGCCAGCAGCTGCTGCACAGCCTCCTCTGGCAATTGCTGGCCACTGTCAGCCATGCCATACAGCACATTGCTGATGTCCTGCGCATTGGCCTCTGCACACTTGGCCATGAATGCCGGCACCAGCTGCTGCTGCAGCGCGGCCTGATGCTGCTGC
>CADDIJ020002834.1:0-14130 GCA_902809745.2 Tetradesmus lagerheimii
AGGGCGTAACAGCTGTGTATGGCTTAATGGGTGACATGATGATGAGGGCGCAACAGCTGTGTATGGCTTAATGGGTGACATGATGATGAGGGCGCAACAGCTGTGTATGGCTTAATGGGTGACATGATGATGAGGGCGTAACAGCTGTGTACAGCTTAATGTGTACAGCGGGTTGTGCCTGCAGCCAGCTATACTTCACTGCAGCAGCAGCTGCAGTGGCAGCAGCAATTGCAAATGAGGCAGATGGGCCCTCTTGCCGTGCAACAAGTACAAGCGCAAGTACCTGGTCCAGCACCAACATCAGGCCTGGCGCTGCTGCTGTTACACCAGCAGCAGCAGCAACAGTTGCTCATGTATTACTACCAGCAGCAGCAAGGTCAGCAGCAACAGCAGTGGCAGTTGCAGATGCAGGGGCAACAGCAGCAGGGGCAACAGCATCCATCAGGACAGTAATGACTTGGTTTTGCCGTTGCCAATTTCTGCGTAAACGTTGTGCTTGCTGGGGAGCGCTGTATGCCGTTCTGATGTGATGAGACGATGCGGCGTTGTGTACACAAAATTTCACTGGCTGTAAAAGTAACAGCAGCACCAAAGCAGCAAGGCTGCGCACGCAAGCAGCAAGGCAGGGGGTTCATTCTGGCTGTGACGAAGTGCAAGCAAGCAAGCCATTTGTGACCGCTGGCGTCGGTTGGCAGTAGGGTTTGGGCATGATCATCTTGTGAGAGGCCCAGTCATGCATGTGCTTGTGTGATGGTATTTTGGCCGCCAGATACGGTATCTGGCCGCTGCTTTTCAGCCTTCTGGTTGGCTGCTTGGGTACCCACCACTGGTGGTTTTGAGTATGGACATCCTCTATGGTTGCCCTCTCTTGTTTGCCAAACAATTCGGAATCACGTGTCACTGATTGACTGATTAGTGCAGTGCACCATTGACAGTTGTTGTACACACGTCCACCTGTCACAGTATGCAATGCAACTGAATTGCATCAGTGGTGTCCTCATCCGCATAGAGCAGACCTACTGGTTCAACTGGTTACAACTAGACGGGCTCAAGGCCACAACTGTTTCACTTCACAATCCAATCTGTTCAAACAAACCCTCAACCCTGAGACACGCACCGTTCACTATACACGCAGCCTCTGTCGCGCCTCCAATTGCCGGAGCCTAGGCCAGTTGTTGATACCAACTTGGCAAGATGGCTAGCAAACCATAACACGCCAATGATGGACACCGCAACCATACCCGGTTGATGATCAACCATGTAGCAGTGACCGCCAGACTCACAGGTGACAACCGCAGCCCCACCGCAGAGCACGCACAGCACTTCCATCGCTTCCATCTCGTACCCCTCATCCTCCCATTCTGAGTCCCCCCCTCGCCTGCACGCGCCTCCTCATCCTCCTCATACTGCTGCTGCTGCTGCTGCCGCTGCCGCAGCTCTTCACTCAGCAGCACCAATGGCACATCTATCAGAGGGATAGGCAGGATTGCGGCTGCAGCCTCAGCGCTGATCTTATCCTGCTGCTGCATCTGCTGACGCCACGTCTCGACCATGCTGTTAAGAATGACGGCGTCTGCAGCAACTGTGTCAGTGCCAGCTGGCGGCTCAAGTCCAGCATCCACCAATAACGCTGCCTCCTTCAGCCGCTGCTGCATGCCGTTGACGAGCTCATTGCGGATGCAGGGCCGCGCTGGCACTCCGATTGCCACCTCAGTGCCAAGCACGCCAACGCCAGCGGTGACCAGCGTAAGGCTGCTGCGACCAGGCAGCTGCCAGGGCGTTGCAGCAGCGGGGGCTGCAGCATGTTGCCAATGTGATCCTACAGGTCAGCCAATCAGACAGCAGCGAAACAGAGTGTTGAGACACCATACGCCACAACAAGTGCACGAATGATGCCCAAGCTGAACCAGCTGTCATGAGATTTTCATGAGCAGACCCCCAGGCAATCACAAATACATCATAACTGACGTCACAACCATACGACATCAACACACCCACAATAGCGCAGTCACTCACACAGCGTCAGATCCTGATGTGCGTGCTGTTGTCTGCTGCTGCTGCTCCTGCTGCTGCAGGTGCTGGTGCATGCCAGCCCTTGGTGCTGGCTGCGATGCCGTCCTCCTCCTGCTGCCAAGTGGCTCACACAGCTTCGTGTGGTTCTCTGGCAGGTAGCCCTGCTTGAGGCTGGACTCTCCGCGCCAAGGCTGCTGCCCGTAGCGTGGCGCAGGGGGTGTTGGCATCTGTGCGTGTACAGGCAGCACTAGGACCGCAGTCACCTGCCGGTTCTTGCCAAAGACGTAGCGCCCGCAACCGTAGCAGCGCACCACAGCTGCCCCCCACACACTGTTGTGCAGCGTATCACCTGCGACCTGCCAGCAGGTCAGAGCTCGATGCTCGGAACTCGCTGCAGCACGCAACACTGTGTTGGATACAGCAGCGTACAGAGGATACCGCACGCCGGCTGGCACAGTCTTGTCTCCTATGATCGTGACCGCCTGCAGGTCGCGCCCCTTCACAATGGTAAGCATAGTACCGAACACCGTCCCCGCCGGGTTGCCTTTGTCGTACAGCGGCAGCAATACAACGAGAACAGATGACATCTCTGTTACGTGCCACAACGGTACTGACATATGGCATCAAGAATGACATGTGCTGCATAAGGTGATTTGAGCACAATGGAGTAACAACGTAACTGACGGCATAACTACTTATTCTTGTGTCACACGTTGACTAAGTGCTCACTTGAAGAGGCTCAGACCCAGATGGTGGCTGGACTCAAACTGTCGACTGCTCATTACGGCGAAAGTGACATGCTGACATTGGCAACAACAGTATGCACCCCCTGACCACCGCCCCCACACATACATGCAACACAACCGCACACATTGAGCGTCACATCATCCACACTAACTCACCACATCAAAAGGCGCGGGTCCATGCGCTGCCAGGTTTGCATAGCCAAGGTTATACTCCCAGTCATCTGCTTCCCTACCACGGGCCCTTGTAGGGCCATCACGACCACGCCCACCACCGCCACCGCTGCTGGCACCTGCAAGCCCCCCACCACCACCCAACCCAGGGCTGGCTGCACGGCTCCTGCTGCCGCCCCCACCACCACCCAACCCAGGGCTGGCTGCACGGCTCCTGCTGCCGCCCCCACCACCACCAACCCCAGGGCTGGCTGCACGACTCCTGCTGCCGCCCCCACCACCACCAACCCCAGGGCTGGCTGCACGGCTCTTGCAGGGCTACCTTAAAGCAGTGGCAGTGTATACATCAGGGATACACTGCCACCACCACCAACCCCAGGGCCACCGCTGCCAAAGCCACCAAACCCAGTGAAAGGGCTGGATGTGTTGCGAACAGATGCGAACGGATGCGCAGGTGTGCCAGCCTGCTCATCGTCCCACAGCCCTGGACCTGTTGCCGCTGCTGCTGCTGCCGCTGCTGATTATGATGATGATCAGTGACGCCGCGCTGATGGGGGTGCCATGCCTGCAGGTGGGCGGCTGCTTGGGTGCGCAGCCGCCAGTGGTGCTGATGCTGCTGCGAAGGCGGAACTGCTGATCTCAGGCTCCTCCACCTGGCCGGATTGAGCAGGCTGGTGGTGCTTGAGCCAGGTTGGCATGCTGGAACTGGGCACAGCTGCTGCAGAAGATGGTGGCAGCAGTGCTGCTACTGCTGCTGCTGACGCTACTGGTGCTGGTGACGAAGCACGAGTACCAAGCCCTGCCTCTGCAAACACAGCTGCTGCTGCTGCTGCTGCTGCTCCTGCCCCAGAATCTGCGCGGAGCGTGCGCTCTCTGCTGGCAGCCCTGATAGCGGCCCTACTGCCCTGCCTGCTACTGCTGCGGCGGAGCTCAGCCCCAAACGCATCTGCCGCTGCCTCTGCTGCCCTTGCGGCTGCCATAGCAGCAGCGGCCCGCTCACGCAGCTCGCGATGCATATGCTGATCTGCATCTGGCACAACGTCAATACAGATCGGGTCGTCGCTAGCATCACCCTCTACTATGCTGTCCACAGGTGCCTGGCCCTCATTCTCTTGCTTGATCTCCACCTGCTGCTGCTGTTGCTGCTCCTGCTGCTGCTGCTGCTGCTGTTGCACCTGCTGCCGGACCTTGCGGCCACCGCCAGCAGGTGTGTCAACTGGGTGCGGCCTGTGCGTATCATCTGCAATGTTCCAGTGCATTGGCAGCACAGTACAGGAAAGAAGCACCAGAAGCAGTGGCAGCAGCAGCAGCAGCAACAGAGTTAGCAGCTTGAAGGTAACATCCACAGTATGCAGTGACTGAAAAATGCAGGGCTCCTGTGCTGCACTGCTGTGAACAGCAAGAGACTCGGGTACATTGGCACCAGTGCATCACACCAGCAGCAGCAACTCAAGGGCAGCAAAGACTGAGGGTGCAGGCCACAACACAAGCTGTAGATCATGCATGAAAACTATGTTCTGTGCCATCCTACTGCAACACGCACCTTTTCTCTGCCTCTCAGGGGTCTCGTCACGCCTTCCCGTCCATGGCGTCACGCAGCGGTGAATATGCGATGTCGTCAGCTTTAAGCCTGCTAAAGCCTTCACTCTACAACCAACACGCGAAACAGGGCGCTGAGCGTGTCTGCATGGGTAGTGTTGGGGGTCAGCAATCCTCACAGCAAACCCCTAGCTGACAGGGTTGAAAATCGGGTGTCGATTGGGGCTGTGTGCCTCCCATAGAACGGTTCTTGATATAACAATAAAACTATTCAAGCGACCGCCGCTTGTTCCGTGTATTGACAGGAAGTGTGACCGCAACTTGCACGCACATTAAGGTGGCCCCTGGCGTGGCTGTTAGATTACGTTGAGCATATCGTCACTCTTTCCAAGCATTCTTCAGCGTACAAAACGGGATTCACCAGGTCACATGCTACCTTCTGGTAAATTTGCGCAGTGTTGCGTTATCAGCTCAGCGTGGTACAACGCTGTAGTGCCAGGACAGCGGTTCCCGGTGCACAGGGGAACATGGCCCCCGCTAGAGTGCCTGATGATGGAAAGGTCATGATAGATGCAGAGGATGCAGTAGTTGTCGGCGACGCTCGCCTCAAGCGTAATGCAGGCTGGTGAGCAAAAGTGTGGGACGCTGGTTGGCTGCTGTCTGTTGCAGCTGTTCCGATCACAGCAAGTGCACACTGCGGTTGATGGAATACAACGCTGGATGATTACGCGATGCGGCATGCATATCTCCTGCGAACTCAACTTTGCACTTCATGCTCATAAGCTGATCAGCACTGAGACCTGCTCGATCGTCATGCTGTCCCTTTGTCCCCTTCCTTTTGGACAGGCTAGAGGTTGTGTATCATTTCATAACGAGCATGTTGGGAGCTGGCGTGTTGGGTACGTTGTGCTCCGAGCAGAATGGCATTTCCTTGCAGATCTGCACTGATATAAAATACAAATGCGTGCTGAGCCTGGCTGAGCAGCAGTACCGTACTGCCGCAACAACCTCTGTGGCCAGTATGGTTGATTACCCAACCTACAGCGCTGTCGAGTACTTGTATAATCTGTTATGTGTTGTCCTGCCTGCAGGTTTGCCTTCTGTGTTCAGCCACCTGGCTTGGGCTGGCGGCATCATCATGCTCATCCTCTCGCTGTGGGTCAGGTGAGCCGCACCAGCATTGAATGTCGACAAACAGTGGAAGGCAGGCGTTAGTGGTATCACAACGCAAATGCAATGTAGTCGCACATGATATAATGCTATTTGACGTCAGCAGGTCGTGTGTGTGAATCTCAGGCGCTGCACAGCTCAGCTGACATGGTGCCAGCAGTCTTCAGAACTGCGTGTCACACAATGACACAGTTCGTCATGTTGAGAGAGCAGTGCTTTTGTGGGAGAGGGGGTGCCTTGCTGCTGCAATATTGCAAGCTGAAAAGACTGTTAGTTTGCTGCACTGCTGGCAGCTGCAGACGGGTTCTTGTGTCTGCTGCTCAACACTGCGATTGTTGCCTGCTGCTGCTGCTGCTGCTCCTGGTGCTTTGCATCTGCAGCTGGTACACCTACCTGCTGCTGGCGCGCATGCATGAGGTGCCTGACCTGGACAACAAGGCAGGCAACGGCGTCAGGAGGCTGGACAGGTGCGGCCCGGGTGCAGCTGCTGAGCTGGGATCGCCAGTCTCCTCTGCTCCTGGCTGCTTCTGCTCAGTGGCTGCTGCTGCTCAGTAATGAACCTTGCTGCTTCTGCTTTCTGAGCATCAGTGATGAATCCTGGTCAGTTGATCGGCTGGGGATTCTATCATAGTTGTCAGACATCCTCAGCGGACGGGCGGGTTCCATGATAGCCGGGGGCTCTGAACTGCTCGTGCTGCGAGCTGCTGATTGTGCATGTGCCGCCTGTGCCGCGCTGCTGCTGCTGCTGCTGCTGCTGCTGCAGGTACGACCAGCTGGCGACGTACGTGCTGGGCCCGCGTCGGGGCCGCGCTGTGCTGCTGCCCTTCCAACTCATTGTGCTGCTAGGAGTGGCCATCACATACACAGTGGTGAGGCGCTGCTGCTGCTGCTGCTGATTTTTTGGTGCTATCAGTGAAATGGGGCGGCATGGTGGTCAGGTAGTGGTTGCTGTGGTGATGGTTGCTACCTGCTGCATTATGCCGAGCTGGAGCAGTATTGAGTTCCTGCTTTGCAGCACGTGTGGGCATCTGCCGGTTTCATCTGTGCGTGTACATGCTAAGCAACGCTGGCCGCTTGAGCAACACTCTGATAGTATCTGCTTTCGTGCTGTGCGCTGTGCTGCTGCAGGTTGGTGGTGAAAGCCTGCGTGCGTTTGCCAACTTCCTCAACCCCAACCTCACGATGGGCCGCTGGAGCTTCTACATCATCTTTGGCGCTGTGCAGCTGATGCTGTCCATGTTGAGCAGTGCTACACAACCAATACATTGCGTGAAAAGCGTGTCACACTGCAGTGCAGTACAGCGGCTACTAGTACAGCTGCTGAACGAACAACGGTGCTGTATTCGTGCAGCTGATGCTGTCCATGGTGAGCAGCGTCCGTGGTGAGCAGCCACAACCAGTTGTGCGAGGCTGCATCATGCAATTGCATGATGCAACTTGTTGCAGGATCCTGGTGTACCTCAAGTTGTGCGCTTTGCCAAAGTTGGACTAAGCAGAACTTCCCTTTTTGCTGGCTGCAGCTGCCCACCTTCAACGAGCTGAGCATGGTATCGCTGCTGGGAGCCGTCATGAGCGTGGCACACTGCGTCATCGTGGTGGTGAGTGGAAACGTCTTCATCTTGTGATTTCACAGCTCAGCTGTGACGGTTGAACGCGTGGAGCTGAAAAGCCTGACAGCTGCATGAGCTCGCTGCGCTTTCATATACTGACAGGAAGGGGTTCGGGTGTTTATGCATGCTGGATTGTTCAAGTTGGTTGCGTATCACTGATCATTGCCACATGTGACGCTGCCTGCTCAGAGAAGTCACAGTTGTCGGTGACGCATGGCGCTTGCCTGGTGTGCTTTTTTGGCTGCAGGTGATGAGTGCTCGCATCCACCCCGCCAAGGGCAGCGTCAACTACGACCCTGGTATGGTTGAGCGCAGCGGCATCCAGCGCACCATGGGCATCTTCAACGCACTTACCACAGTGCTGTTTGCATATGGTGAGTTCTTCAGCTGTTAGCTGTTAGCTGTTATTGTGTTTGAACATACAGCGCAGCGGCATTCAGCGCATCATGGGCGTATTCAACGCACTTACCACAGTGCTCTTCGCATACGGTGAGTGAGTGTTGCAGGGTGGATCCATGGATCAGTATCAACTCTTTGGGAGATGCTTTAAGCTGATGAGTCATCAGCCACAGCTGCAGTGCTGTACGCCAGAGCAGGGGTTACAGCTCTGCTGCAACTGGGTCACAAGTGAGCACTGTTGCCTCCAGCAGCTGCAGCTGCAGCACAAGTACAGCGCAGCGCTGCAGCTGCATGGATCATCCATGTCAGACGGTCTGGCACGCCTCACACAACATCTGTCGCTGCCACTGTCGCAGGTGGCCACAACATGGCGCTTGAGATCCAGGCAATGCTGCCCATCAATGAGCAGCACAAGTCGAGCATACCGCGAATGGAGCGTGCCGTGCACATCACCTTTGTGGTGACAGCGCTCGCGTACCTGCTGGTTTCCATCTTTGGCTTCTATGCGTTTGGCACCAGGGTGGCTGACAACGTGCTGCTCACGTTCAGCCATGGCCCCACCAGCTGGGTGGTGGCAATGACAGGTGGGTGGTACAGTGAATGAGTGAGAGCGAAGTGACCATCCGAGCGCCTGGGTTACTAGCGCCTGGGCTAAAAGGGATGGGTGTGGACAAGGTCTCAGCGATCGTTGGGCTCCACACCCTCTACCTATGAGTGGCACCTTCAGTGCTGCTGTGGCGGTTATGCTCTGTCCTTGCTGGGAGTTGCCAACAAGTTATACAGCGCGGGTGTTTAGTGCTACTATGTCTGCACGTCAGGCAGAGCTTGCACCCAAAAGGCCCGGTGTCGTCATTGTATAACGTCAGTTTGCACCCATCGTATAGCTTCCTCAAGTTGCTGTTGAACAGCTCATGCTCACACACACAGCCGCTGTGTGTATGATACTGATTCACGACACGGCAAACAAAGCTCAGAACCTGTGTTGCCCTCCTCCTCCTGCTGCCACCTTTGCTGCTGCCACCTGCAGACATGTTTGTGGTGGTGCATGTGCACATCAGATTGAGGCAAATCTGTTGACGCGTATTGCTGCTGCTGCTGCTGCCACCTTCTGCCGCTGCCTGCAGACATGTTTGTGGTGGTGCACGTGTTGGCGGCCTACCAGGTCTACATCAACCCCGTGTTCATCATGTGCGAGTCATCACTAGCGCGCAGGACCAGCAGCGGCAGCGTTAATGTCGTCGTGCAGACGCTGCTGCGCATGTCACTGGTGCTGGGCATCACGCTAGTGGCAGTGCTCATCCCCTTCTTTGGCTCACTCATGGTGCGGCTCACGTTTCTCAGTACCTGTTTTCTGCTTTCAGCAATACACATGCTCTTAGTGTTCGCAAGTGCTGGTGGGCCGGCATATACAGCACTGCGCATTGCTGTTCCAACGTTCAATCTATATAAGCACACTCATGAATTTCAACACATTTTGTGCGTTTTCAAGTCAGCATTGGTGCGTACTGTCTTTGCAGTAACGTCCTTGGCTCCTCATCTGCCTGCCTGCCTGCTTGCTGCACTGCCTTACTGCAGGGTCTGTTTGGCGCCATCGGCACTGCCCACCGGCAACCCCGACTAGAATATCTATCTAAAGAGCATTGGTGCGACTTTCTTCGTGGTAACCCATTTGGCTCTGCCTGCCTGCCTGCCTGCCTGCTGCGCTGCTGTCATGCAGGGCCTGTTTGGTGCCATAGGCATCACGCCCACCACCTTCACGCTGCCTCCCCGGCACATACACTGCTGCGTTTCATCTGCAATTTTTTTAGGCATTGAGCAAATACCGCTGACACATCGCGTGTCTGAGTGAGAGTTGGGGCCAATGTGTTTGTAGTAATTTCCAAAAAGCGACAGTCGCTCCATTCTGCCTGCCTGCTTGCCTTGCCTGCGCTGCTTGTGTGCAGGGCCTGTTTGGCGCTATCGGCATCACGCCCACCACCTTCACGCTGCCCCCCCTGCTGCGGCTGCTGCACAAGCACCTTATGTTGATGCAATGTCTCAGAGACGTGTCCGTTTGCTGCTGCAGGGTCTGTTTGGCGCCATCGGCATCACGCCCACCACCTTGACGCTGCCCCCCCTGCTGTGGCTGCTGCACACGCACGTAATGATTACACCCCAAGGTTGATGCAATGTCCCAAAAACGTGTCCGTTTGCTGCTGCAGGGTCTTTGGCGCCATCGGCATCACGCCCACCACCTTGACGCTGCCCCCCCTGCTGTGGCTGCTCCAAGTCAGCATTGGTGCTTTATTGTCTTTGTCGTTACGTCCTTGACTCCATCTCCCTGCCTGCTGCTGCGCTGCTTGTGTGCAGGGCCTGTTTGGCGCCATCGGCATCACCCCCACCACTTTCACGCTGCCCCCCCTGCTGTGGCTGCTGCACAAGCGGCCACGCAAGTGGGGCTGGGAGCGGAGCCAGAACTGGTTCCTGGTGCTCATAACAGGCCTCCTAGGAGTGCTGGGCACGATCGGGGCACTGTACGGCATCGTGCAGGCGTCAGCAACTTACCGCTTGTTCACAAATTGAGCCTGATGCAACAGTTTGCACGCTGGCAGCTGCCTTTTGAGGCCCTTGCAATGCGCTGGGACCTGCAGCGTCAGGGTTGGAAGGCGGCAATGTGGCTGTGCTGGTGGTGGGTGCTACCAGTGGTGCCAGACCTGGTTCCTGGTGCTCATCACAGGCCTACTGGGGGTGCTGGGCACAATCGGGGCCCTGTACGGCATCGTGCAGGCATCAGCAACGTACCGCTTGTTCGCAAACTGAGTGTGATGCAACAGGTATAGGCTGGCGGAACCGCTTGCATGCATATGCACACTGAGCGGGCGAACTGAACTTGGGGTTTTGCTGGATTTGCTTTTTTTGGCAGCCGCACCGTCAGGCAGTTGCGTCGTGCGCTGCTGTAGATGATATATGGCATTGCCCGTTTGCATGCCAACGTAGGTTGCCACACTGCACTTAAAATTTGCTGGGACTTGCTATATTTGCTGCCGTGGCTTGCTATGACAGCCACAAATGGGAGCCTGCATGGCATAGTCACTGCCTCATGCTTGCATTGCAGATTTTTGGGCAGAATTGCGCTTCAAGCACAGGCTGCAACTTTGAAGGGGGGCATGCTGCTGCAGCAAACATTGACGCATATGTTGGGGCCTGTGCTCGTTGCAGTGTCAATAGCTAGGTACCTTTGACAGGTGGCACGGGGATGGATTGAAGACTGTATATGTTTGGCAACTTGCCATGAATCGTGGTGCAGCTTGCAACAGCCACTGTGGTGTGCTGATCAACATGCCCCGAATTTTGCCCAGCTGATCAGCTTCATGTTGCTGCGTACGCTGCAAGGTTTTCATTGATTACGGGGTTGACGTCGTGGTGACGTATTGTTGAGTTGTGTGTTGCTGACAGCAAGCGTGCTGCAGCAGCTGTAGTAGCGCTGTTGTCTTGTGTCCGTATGCATCATGATCCTATTGCAGCTAGCTAGCTGTGATGCTGCACGGCACCATGTTGCAGTGTGGTAGAAGCGTGTGTGGGCAGAGTGTCCTGCTGGTGTATAAACTGTCAGTGTGTTAACTTGTTACATTTGGTTGTGTTGCAACATGTCGCGTCTTGTTGTGTAGCCGGTTGCCTTATTGATGAGGCAGTGGTGCCGTTGTCGGGTTGTACATACATGATTTGTGTTTGCTAACAGATTCAAATTGCTTATCGGGTTGTACCTACAGGGTCGTGCACCCAGCTGTCGGCGCTGCTGTATGGCTATACTTTTTGTTGGTTCCTCCTGGTGTTGTGATCGTGAACGGGCGGGAATCTGCAGGTCGGGCTTTGCCAGATGCGGCGCGCATGCCGCAGCTGTCACAACCACGGTGCACAACCCTGCTCTAGTACTTTTGTCCTTTTGTCTCAGAGTTGAATGTGAGGACCGTTCTTGTTTGATATGACAGCCTGTGCAAAGGTTGCAACCGTTGCTGGCAGCAGTGCTGTACACATGTGTGAACCCCGCGTGACGGCTATTCCCAGGTTTTACTCTTCACACTGCTGTGTGCCTATTGCGCATGCAATGCATGATGAGGCACTGCCAAACACGGTGTTGTGCTGTGCTTGCTGTGTCAGGGGGCTTGGGTTTTGTTGCACCAGGTTGATGCAAGCAGTGTCCGTGTGCCTGTCCTCAACATGTCATGGTAATAACATAAATGATTGTATGGGCGATACACCCATCCCAGGCTGGTTCATTCGAATACTTCGAATGATCAGGGTTCATCAGTACGTTGATTTCAGGGCAGCGTACTGTCCAAAGTACGTGAAAGTACGTACTAGTACGCCTATTGGGGCAGTACGTGGCTTTAGTACGTGGTCTCTGCGGTCACGTACCTTGAACAAATTTTATGGTTGCTTCTTCACCAATTGACGGCAATGTAATTGTATTTGTGGTTGACTGGCAACGAGGATATGGTCAACATGGCATGTTATCGGTAAAAGCACTTTAAGTGCAACTACTGCAACCTCCAATTCAAGGGCACAGGCACTCGCTGTTATGTGCACCTGACTGGTGAAGGCAGCGGTGTTTCAGCAGTGCCAGAGAACGTGATCACCTGCATCAAGGCCGCCAAGACCAAGAAGCAGGCAGACAGCAACAGAAAGCGTCAGGCTTCAGAAGCTGCTGCAGAAAGCAAGCGCCAGCGACGTGAGAGTGTGCCAGGCGGCAGCAGCTCAGTGCCAACTGGCAGCGATGGCTCCGTTCGCTCCAGCCAGGTGAGGCTTGCAATCAAGCCTGGGACTGCAGCGTTTGCTGTCTGCTGTTACAGCAGGTTGTTATGTTCTGTTGCCGTGGAATTGGACTGCATGGCCCATTATTGCTGCCACTGCTGACCACCATTGCTGCCGCTGCTGCTGCTCCTGCCCGCTGCTGTGGCTGCTGCCCACCAGATTGGCAAGGCTTTTGCCCGCGCTGACAAACAAGCTATTGACAGGGCCCTGGCTGACTTCATTTTTGCAGAAGGCCTGCCCCTTCGCACAGTGCAGAGCCCCTTCCTGCGCCAGTTCATTCAGGCAGTCCAGAAGACGCCTGCCCCCTACACTCCACCTGCCTACAACACCCTGCGCACCAGCCTGCTGGATGATGCCAAGAAGCGCGTCACAGAGAGCTTGCGGCCCTGGGAGCAGCGGCTGCAGGAGACAGGCGGCACCTTGTGCTCTGATGGCTGGAGTGATGCCGCAAACATGCCCCTGCTGAACGTGCTGGCGGTGAACCCCAAGGGCGCCAAGTTCCTGACAGCAGTGAACACCAGCGGCACTGTCAAGTCTGCTGAGTTCATTGCTGCATGCCTCATGGAGGCTATTGAGGAGCTGGGCCCTGACAATGTGGTGCAGGTGAGATGCAAAGCAGCTGGGCCATGCCTCAAGCAGCAGATGCAGTGTGCAGGTGCGGCAGGAGAAGCGGAACTGGCGGTGCACAGACAAAATTGGTTCCCTTGTCAGGCAACCTACAACTTGTGCACCAGGTTTCAGTACGAAGGCAACTCAATGCTGCTGCTACTGCTGTTGCGCTGCTGCTACTGCTGTCATTTTGCTGCTGCTGCTGTTGTGTGCATGCACAGGTTGTCACTGACAACGCGCAGGCCTGCCGTGCAGCTGGTGCCCTTATTGAAGCACAGTACCCTCACATCACGTGGTCGCCCTGTGTGGCACACGTGTGCGACCTGGCGCTGGAGGATATCTTTGCCCTGTCCTACTTCAAGGAGGTGCACAGCAACACCAAGGGCTTTGTGGGCTTCATCAACCACCACCACCACACCCTGGCAGCATGGCGGCAGCACCAGGCAAATGCAGAGGGCAGTGTGCTGCAGCTCATCAAGCCTGGTGAGACCAGGTTTGCATCAGCACTGCTGATGATTGAGCGCACCATCAAGGTCAAGGCCAAGCTGCAGCAGTTTGTGGCGTCCGACAACTGGAACAACGCCATCGCCACCATGAAGGCCGCTGACAAGGTGCGGCAGTGTTGGAAATCTTGCAGAGCTGTTAACTGCACATTGCCTGCCCCCTTCTCACAGGATATAGGGTGACGCTGATGAACCCTGGTGCATGGCAGCCGTGATGCTGCTGACTTGGCCTTATGCTGCCGCACATTGTTGCATACCGCATGCAGCACACCTGCACATGGCTGCACAAGTGCCCTTGTGAGAAGTGTTGACCCCATACCTGACAGCATTTGTGGTGCAACAATGCTCATGTGCCACTGCCTTTGCATTCCAGGACACCGCTAACACCTACAAGGACATCATCCTGAGCGCTGCGCACTGGACAGCAGCTGAGCAGGCGTTTACTGTGTGCGAGCCTATCCTGCGCCTGCTGCGCTTTGCTGATGGAGATGTGCCAAGCAGCGGCAAGATCCACTACTACGCCTACAAGGTGCAGCAGCGGCTGCAGGAGGTGCAGCTGGATGATGAGGTCATGGATGA